>WYDI02036406.1:0-28025 GCA_009867235.2 Psittacus erithacus | reverse complement strand
CGAAAGTCATAAACACAGCACTGCACCAGTCACTAAGAAGGATAAAAATGACTGCTACTGCTGAACCCAGGACAGCATGGGACAATGCTGTTGCATAATTTACGATTAACTGAAGTTGACTATAGGAACTAAAACTTGCCACTACAGTACTACAGTAACTACAGAGCTACTATAATATTATGGTAAGTGTAACATGCTACTGTTACTGCAGCACACTGAACTCCATTTTGTATAGTGAGCACAGTTATATGAGAACAAGATTAAAGAGCAAAAAGTCAGACCTGATCACTCTTTAATGTAACAACTCAGTCTGAGTGTAGTCAAGCTTTCTTTTGCCCAGAAGTCCAAAGTTGCTTGTGTAAGTAAGAAAGCAGAGACATAGTCAAGCTATTGTGTCACTGGAAATACTTTATTTTCATCGAAGCATAGAATTATGAAGGTCTGGGCATTTTCTGCAGACCTCTGGCCAGTTCTTTCATCTGGTCTCTCTGTGTCAAAGCATTAGCCACCACCAGGGTAGATGGCGCTGACCCCCCAGCCAGAGCTGCAACCTTTGCTCTCAAATAAGCACCCACCATTCTGCCTCGAAGGTCAGGTAGGATAAGCACCCTTGGCTTGTGCAGGTGGCCTGTGGCTTCTGGTGGGTCCGTGTTTGCACAGGCATATTGTAACATATGCTTGAACATAAAACCACTGTGGCTAAACCAATGCAAATGAAAAGACAAGGAAAATTGGTAGTGTGCCATATGGGTGAAGAGATGGAGCATGGAAAAGCATAGAAGAATTCCCAAGGAGAGTTTTCAGTGACTGAAGTGACAAATGGGGTTTCAAGCTCAACGAAAGTACATGGATTTTTACTGGTATTCAGAGGCATCAGTCTGCCATCTGTAGTTCCTACAGATCAGATGAACACATTTAAATTCAAATGGAATTTTGAGTGAGCAAAGACTTAGGAGTCCAGGTATGTGGGGGAACTTGCACCATCACTGAATGTTTTCTTGTGCTGGTACATAGGAGATGCTGAAGAGTTGGAGCAGTATAATCTAATAATTTATTAGTGTTACTGCAAAAATTATGTTAGAAAGTGAATACATACTTTGCAGTAATTTTCTAACAGTTAATAAAGGAATATTTTTCTATAATGATTTAATAACCTACAAGATAATACAAAAGACAATTTTTCATAAGCTTTCAAAAGAATTTCCTTTCTTTTCTTTTTGTCATCCCTTTTTTTCTTTTCTTTTGTAGACATTGTAGATGTTGAAAACAGCACATTGTTTTCAACTCAGCAAAACAAATAGCATCTTTAACCTAATGATACAAAGTGAATGGCTTTATATGACAGATTCCTCACCTCAAAATTTATGCTGAAAAAAAAGTATCACTGCTGTTATGCATATTTCCTGGCATCACATAAAACCCCCAAAAATTAATTTATTTTTTCAGTCTTTCATCTTTTACTTTCTGTATCTCCATACCTGTGCAATCAGCTCAGTATGTACTTTACTGACTTTAATGTTTTCTGTTTTCTCATAGATTTTACTTGTTCTGAATTCTTGCAATTTTGCTATTCAGTGGTAAGTGAAAGTTGTGAGCACAAGCAGCTATCGGTAGCCCATAATTAGAATCCAAAGTTCATGGTATTTATCAATCAGATGATTTGTAAACCAAATAGACACCATGTCACAAAATCAAATCTGAATGTCCCCTTTGCACGCAATATTCACTTAGCTCCAAATGGCTTCAGAAATAAACACTTCAATTTATCATTTGTCCTGAAAAAAAAACAAAGTCTGTATCCACTTGGCGATGCTAAGCCAAACATATTCATAAATATAAATACATTTTAAATGTATTTTGTGGGAATAAATGTCACCTTATAGTCTTCTGTAGTAGAAGTATAAAGATATATTTTCATGAACAAACACATCTACACTTCATATCTCCACAGCTTCTGAACACTAATACTTAGCATATAAAATACTGCGATACAGAAATACAGTCTATTTCAGCTGAAAAAATGAAGTTGTTTTTTCTTACTGGTTTCATTTGTTTACATATTGATAAATAGTAAATTTTCCCACACAAAATCAGGATGGATGCACTAAAAGAAAGTTTATTATTGTCATTAAAAATAGGAGACCGCTCAAGAAAATTGGTGACTACAATACACTCACTGGGTGTTGTGTGTTTCAGGATTTCAACGTCAAAAATAGCTCAAACTGATCCCTAAATCTTTTCTTTAACATTTTAACCACAACTTATTCTCATGGGCTCATCTGAGAATATTTTGGTATTAGTCTGTCTAATATTAGACTTAGTTTTAAACAATTCACACTTTGCATTTGAAAGGCCAGTAGATCCAGTAAACATAATAGAGGTTTGTAAAAAAACTGGATCTGGTACCTACATGCATTTGCATGAATTTAACCAAAAATATGTTTATCTGAAGTAAATTGGCCTAGCTACCTAAAAATGGTAGAACGCTTCTTTTGCATGTATAATTAATAATGTTAATTTATCATAGCTCTGTAATTTCTGATTGGACTGCTAACAAAAATAAATTAGAATTCATGAATTAGAGTTAGAAAGACAAATATTTAATTTCTATTGGAATAAATTATAATTTTGTTGTAGACCAACCTTTCTAATAATCTAGTGAGTATGGTCTTAAAAGTGCCTAAATGATGATTACACATTTCATTCTGATAATGGTAGATACATATTAGTATGCATTTAAAACCTCTGAGATTATGTTGTCCCACTAACATACAGCAAAAAAGATCAAAAAGTGAATATCTGGTGCAAAATTTTATGTAAGATAATGTTCATGTCAAATTAAAATGCTTCTTCATTTGAGTGAATATACAGCTTAAGGGGACTGAAATCAGTTCTTGGGCACACAATCAAAAGTGGAACTATTCCGCTTCACTCTTTCTGAAAATTTGCTCCATTACTTACAAATAAAAATATCAGCTTCTTCTTTTTACAAGAAAAGAAAAAAAAAAGATAAAGCAATGTCACAGACTAACTTGAGATAGTAATTTCTATGTTGAGATGGTTGCTTTCATATCAGTATCTGTTATCAGAAGATCACATAACCAAATAGGAGAATATTTTTTTAATGAAAAAAGAAAAAAAGACATCAGTATATCACAGAAAACTCCATTATAAATTTTAAGTTCCTTAGCAAATTCTTTTTCATATTTCCAAGCACAGATATTTCTGATGTTATGAAAATTTCTAATAATATGCTGTTTAGTCTTGAACTGGGCTAGAAAAGAAGAAAAGTCTGGCAGATATTCAAATATTATGTCATATCCATTAGGCCAAATCTGAATATTATGAGCTTTGCCCAGTAGGTATTTATTTCCCTGTCTTCTTAACAGCATTTATCAAAACTGATAGTGGAAAATGTATCATGCTGGATCCAACAGTCCAAGAGAAGCACTCTCAGTGTGCCTCAGGGCAACCAGTAACAAAGTTGAAGATCTACCCTCAGCATGGAGAATTCATGGAGTGCACTTAACAACATGTATGTGCAAATATACATGGCTGGCCACACAAATCACAGGCAGGCACTCATGATGGGCTTTACATCTGGATACTAAGGGTGATGGTTCTGCAGGGTCAAACCCTGCAGGGGCCTGGACAGGATGTTCAGTTTTTAGGAATCCTTAATTGTGTTTCCCTCTCCCATTGTACTCATTTTGCAAATGGGACTTTGATGAACTGATGGATGTTGCAATGAGTCAGGGTATTATTTGGGTTTCTCCTCATGAACTGTTTCTCCGAGCTCCTTTGGGAGTAAGTAAATGAACTTTATCACATAAGCTAACAAACATCTTGAAAGCAAACATGCAAAATCTCTCAACACATTCAAGGTATAGAGACAATTGGTTTTATTATCAAAGAAAATTGGAAGGCAGTTTTGGCTACAGAGAATCAATGTATTCTGTCTGTCAGAATGACTGTTAAAAATAATCATAGTAGACACTTTTCTTGAGTGTCCACAAACTGAAACAGTAATCAGAATGCACTGCAGTAACCTAACCTAATAAATTATGGAAGACAAAATATATGTAAGATAAAATATAGACAGGCATATCTATGTCTCCAGCAGCACACAGGGCAATCAGCACTCTCCCATCAGATGGCAGGAATATTCTAAATACTGCAGTTTCCAGCTCTAACTGGAACTAGGGCAAAAAGTTGGCCCCTTATATGATCATTTTAGGTATCAGATATTCCTCCATAACTGTTTCTCCTTCTTCGCTGTTACTATCATACTGCAGCTTCAAGCTAGAAACATATCAGTGAACTGTACAATATTCCTGTTCTTATGTAAAGCCACAGAAATTGAGTCAGGGCCTGCAGGAAAACAAACACACAAACAATCAAAACCCACCCTGAAACAGCTTTCTTTAATCTATGTTTTGTCCACTTCACTTTTTCACATAACTCTTATGTGATTTATAATATTACAGACATGCTTTGAAAGTGAAAAAGACTCCATGATAGGAGATGGAGGAGGGAGGAAATATTGCAACAACCATGTCTTTTCTAGGTCTCCTGTTAGCTGTGTAAATAAATTCAAAGCCTAAATTATTTATAATTACTGTTTAATTAATTATTTATAGTTGTATACAATGCAAAAGCATCTAACAAAATTTGAAAGGATCAACTCTGTAGAAAGGAAAGGAAGAAAAAGGAGCTGCTGAATACTGCCCTTAGAGTATGAGCTGTAGACAGGCCAAGAAGAAGAGAAGGTTGTCATGCCAGACTGCAAGATTCAGGGGGTCCCTGAAGACCCAGATACTGGGAAACAAGTGAAAGAAACGAGGAAGTGGCAGCAGTAGACAAGTGCTTGGGAGGAAATAGGGAAGGGGATTGAGACCTCACTTGGAATATTGTATACAATTCTGATGTCCTCAACCCAAAAAGGACATGGAACTGTTGGAACAAGTCCAGAGAAGGGCCACGAGGATGATGAGGGGACTGGAACACCTACCACATGAAGACAGGCTGAGAAAATTGGGGCTGCTCAGCCTGGAAAAGAGAAGGCTGCGTGGACACCTCGTAGCAGCCTTCCAGTATCTGAAGGCGGTCTATAAGGATGTTGGGAAGCGACTCTTCATTAGAGACTGTAGTGATAGGACAAGGGGTAATGGGTTAAAACTTAAACAGGGGAAATTTTGATTGGATATGAGGAGAAAGTTCTTTACTGTAAGTGTGGTGAAGGACTGGAATGGGTTGCCCAAGGAAGTTGTGAATGCTTTATCCCTGGCGGTGTTCAAGGCCAGGTTAGGCAAAGCCTTGGGTGTCATAGTTTAGTGTGATGTGTCCCTGCCCATGGCAGGGGAGCTAGAACTAGATAATCTTAAGGTCCTTTCCAGCCCTAACTATTCTATGATTCTATGAATATATATTTATTTCTCTCCCTTAAAATTTTTGTAGCTGAATTAATTGCAATGGCTAATTAAAACAGAAACAACTACAAACACCACCACCTCCCAAAACAACAAATAATCTGGGAACGATCGCCACAGAATGAGGATAAATCTGGCCCACATCCACAATCAACAGTTAAAAGAAGTCAATCCACTACACATACCATGAAAATTAAAATGATGCTAGAAATTCATAAACAATCTTCTGGTGAAGTTTCCCATGTCTCACTGTTGTGGTGTAGCCTCAGATTTTTCAGTCACTACAAAGAGGACTCTACAGACCACAGATAACTTGTGTCTAAATGGCATAATTTGTACCTCATGCAGACCGCTCAGCAGAATGCAGCTCAGGAGAATTGCCTGCAGGTAAAATCAATCCTATGATGAACTGACAGTCAGGGAAGAGATATTATAGTAGTTTGGGGGCTATTTAGTTTAGGTTTTGTCAATAGCTGAGCAGCAGTATATGGAGTGAACAGGTACAGAACCAGAAAGATGTCCAGCATCTTTGCAAACAGCATTACTGTAGCCAGTTACCTGTCAGGAAAGACACGCATCAAATACTTGCATCCTGAGAAATGAGATACCATACTACTAGTGTTTTCTGTAAGTATAAAAGAAATTTTAATAACATTGCCCCCTGGATACATGCCGACATTTAGATTCCCAGAGCACAGTCAAAGCAGTAATTGTTAATTTTGTAGTCAGTAAGACACAACTTAATATGGAAACAAGAACTTAGACTTCCAGGGTTTTCTCTGGTTTTAATGCATTTATTTTGAATATTTGTTTTTGTGTATCTCAGTGCTATTACATGTCTGACCAGACGAATCAATATTAAGCTCTAATGACTAAGAAATCAGAGCTTCAGAAGCCTATCAATGAAAACTCAGCAAACGTTTGTATGAATGTCTTGCCCAGTGGCAACATGAAAATTGGAGTTGGTAAATAGACCAGAGGATGTAGAAAAGTCTCCTGCTGACATAAAATGACATCAGTTAGCTAGGTCAGAGCACAAGCAATGCAATCAGAGCGCTGCCAGCATGACACATTCAGCTGAATCTAGCATGATAAGATGAATAGTTACATCATTCAGAGGTGGTTCTTAAAGATTTGTTCAAGCCTAAAGATGTTGCTCCATAAAAATGTCACAGTAGGGGTTCATGTGTATTGTCTCTAAATGACTGCGGGTCAAAACTGCAGTTTACAGGATTTCCAGTATTTCTGCTCCCCTGTGGCCACAGCTATCCATTTTTATATATCAGACTTTAGGGTCTGAAAGTGAAGACAAGATATCTCTTTTTCCTTTTGTGTCTTCTTTTTCTTTTTTATTTATTTATTTATTAATAGGAGCTTACTATTTTTGAGGTGAAAGATATATGGAACTGGCTATCTAGAGAATTTCAGTTATGGTTATTGCTTTTATGATATAAGTATTGGCCACAGCTATATAATTGTTGGACAATAAGTAAGACAGCGGAAACAGCTTGAGAAACAGCATAATCTGTGAGCTGAAATAAAACCAAATATCTTTCCTCAAATAGCCCTTAAGACTAAAATGAGCTGACTTCAAAATTACGTACTTCAGGTTAAAAGCCCCTAAATAATAAAACAAACCCAAAAAAACATATGCCGGTCCGATCTGATATGAGAGTGTTGAACACTTGGTGTGTGTTGTGTATGATCACATTCTCTTTTGTCTGTAATGAAAATAGTTCAAGGCATAGTTTGGCCATGTGTTACTAATAATTTCTTCAGTGTTCTTTCCTGCTTTGCTGTTTCTCTAATGCTTGGACTAGGCACTGAGATTGAAAGAGTTGGAGAGCTGTTGCTCAAGCATCTAAAGCTAGATGAATAGAGGAAATCGTTACTTTTGGAAAAAGATAGTGATGAGGATACAAATGTACAGAGAGGGGGATGTGTGAACATTCTCCTGTGCATCTGCTACTGACATTCACTTACTCCTTTTTGAGGAGTGATATTTATTAAAATTCCTTGCATCAGGCAGGGTAGAATGGGTTGGCATATCACACCTCTGCTTTTCTATTTCAATATAAGGAATTCTGCAATGTTTTGTGGGCAACTGCTCCTTTTGAGTGCTTTCAGGACAACAGTGGGGTTGAAAATCCCAGAAGACTTGACCCTGACACCTGCAGAGGCTCCAAGGTCTTAATAACACCTACTGAGCTCTCCTAAACCATAAGTGGAAATGCACTAGAAGCAGGGAATTGTTTCTCACAGAAGCAAGGCCAGCTGTTTCTTTTCCCCTATACAGCACAGACTAGCAAAACCTTTCAGCAACATCTAAAATCCTAAGCAGTTGCCCAGTGAAGAGCTTTTAAATGCATTACCAGATTTGCAGAAACTTCAAGCTCAGAAGCTGAAATTTTTCATTAGGTATTGGACAGCAATACTTTTATATGCCTTCCTTTTATATGTCACTGACAGCATACAGGTCTGGCCTAAAAATGGATGTCAAGATCTTCCTCTCAGATATCCTTTCATACATAAGTGGAAGTATTTGCCTTGATTTATTTAAGCAAATTTTCAGTTCTTCACTTTTTTCCATGTGTTTTTTTATAAAATACATTTTGAAGCCCAAAACTGGTCTAGCCAGACAGATCTCTTACTCTAATCCCATTAGGACATTTGGGAAATTGTTTAGAAGTTCAAAGTTTTCAACAAATGTACGTAAAACTATACTTCCCCTTCACTAACTTCAAATTACAGGTAATTCATTAGTTTCACTATCAGTCTAGCTGCAGAATCACTGTGACTATTTCTTAGGAGTCAGATCTACTCTTGTGTCAAAAGAAAAATTAGCTACTGAGAGCAGGAGACATAACTATATAAGCCTAAGATACTGTGCTTGCTAAGTCTTTCAGTAAGTAAAAGTTGGTTATAAAGCTAAGGCAATTAAAAAATCAATGTAATGGAATAGTCATTTGTAAAAATGCCCTAACTCTGCAGAGATGAAAATCTGCCTCTGAGGAGCACTTCAAAAAAAAATTATCAAGCATATTAAATACATAATAAACAACTACGGAAACATGAGATGCTAAGCAGTTCAGTGTAAAGGTGCTTTTCTATGTTTTTTCAACCTGTCTGTTTTCCATGTGGAATGTGTGACTACGTATATACTGGAGAGAAAGGAGAGAAACTCTATAAATAGACAAAATAAATAGCTTTATGCAGATTTTGTTCTGAATCTTCTGGCTTGATCTGCCTAGAGATTTCAAATTTGAAACTGCTGTGGATTTACTTTGAATTAATCTTTTTATGTTTGTTTTTGTTCTGTGTTGCTGCATCATGTTTCAAATTATGAAGTGATTTTTTTTATTGTCATGCCTGTTTACTGATGCATATTTCTAAAAGCAAGGCAGCGTAACAGTTTTAAAAACCAAAGAAACCAGTATTTCACCCTGTTTTACTGTTCTATTGATATAAACAGAGGAAACAGTCTTCAAGTATTAGGTATGAAAATCTGAGATATTTGACCTGATTACATGATGTAAAGGTTCTTCTGAAGACATGGCATAAAAAGTTATTCTTAGCAAATTCATATTTACTTCTGATTTGCAAAATTAATAACATTCACACAAAAAAAGCCCCCGATATTTTATATGTTTCTAGAATCGCTATAATGTGTCCACAATAGCCTTTTAAAAAAGAAATATCATTACTAGAGGTACAAATATGTTACTGTGTTACCTAACAACAACTGGTTTTGTGTATGGTGGTTTTGCTTCCTTTTCTTCTCCCAGAAGAACACAGAACAAGTAATTCTGTCTGAAATCAAAGTTTACTGTATGCAGAGTTTCTTTTTTTTGCGTCATTCCAAACAAGTCATAATGGTTCAAATAGTGGCTGAATTTAATTAACTGTGTCTGATATCACTTTTGCATTTAACTCAAAACTAAACACAAGATCTGGTTTCTTCCTTGAGTCTGCTAGAACACAGCCTATTAAAAATGCCATCAGACCATAAGAAACCTAGAAAAACCTAGAAAACCTCTGAATATTTTATTCAGCAAGATTTAAATATTGCAGTGTATTTGCACTTGCAGTACAGTTCCCCTTTGCCATAATTTTTTACCATAATATTAAACTGTTATTGATAATTATACCAGTTATCAAAAATGAAATACAATAAAGATTTTTATTTTTCCTGAAATTTCTTAATTAATATATACTTAATGAAGAGTTCAATGGAAACATCTATCCCATGTGTTCCTTATGAGTTTCATGGTGGAAAACAGTTTACTCAGAATCATCAGTGATAAAAAAAGAACATTACACTTTCTGAAAGGATTGTAAGCTTTGCAGGGTACGTAAAATAAGTGTGATCTAATTTTAGTCAGGGCTGAGTGCCCTTGGTTCATCTGAATTTATGGGGAACTGCCAGTTATCATCACCAGTAATATCTGTCAAGCAGGGTTTATATACTTGTTAGCTGGTTAGTTATGCAGTGTGGCATTCTTATTCCTACTTTCACCACCCTCTGCATCTTCTGATGACTCTTTCACGAATTACACAACTGCAGTATTTTTTTTCCAATTCAGAGAACATCTTCTGATAAGAAAATGATTTAGAAGACTATAAAATAGATATTTTAAACTGATACAATAGTCTTGGGAGTGCTGGTGAGCCAGAGCAAAGTAATCTATTGAACTAAACACTCTCATTTATCTTAACTGGATTATATGCAGATCTCAGTGGAAAATAAATAAATAAATAAATAAATAAATAAATAAATAAATAAATAAATAAACTCTTTTTAATTGTTCAGTTTCTCACAAATAGCCAGGCATAAGTCAATTGCAGCCCCATATACTCTGTCATTTTAAACAAAATTCAACTTCAGTTAAATTTTGATTTCTGGAAGTATAAATCTGCCTCATAGAGCATGGTTTTCTTGAAGGAAAGAGATTTTGAGCTAGTTCAAAACTGGAGTCTACTTTTTTCATAGAATCATAAGAAGTAGTGAAACGAATCTGAAAGCTTACCTAGTTCCAGCCCCCTGCCACTTGGTTGCTCCAAACCCTGTCCAACCTGGTCTTGAACACTGCCAGGGATGGAGCATCCACAGCTTCCTTGGGCAACCTGTTCCAGTGCCTCACATGCTTCACAAGGAAGAACTTCCTTTTATTGAACCTAAATCTCCCGTTTAAGTTTGAACTTATTACCCTTTGTCTTATTGCTAGAGGCCCTGATGAGCAGTCCCTCTCTCGTATCCCTGTAGGCCCCCTTCAGATACTGGAAGGCTGCTTTGAGGTCTCCATGCATCTTGTCTTCTCCAGGCTGAACATCCCCAACTTTCTCAGCCTGTCTTCATATGGGAAGTGCTCCAGCCCCTTGATCATCCTCTGCTATTGTCAGCTCAGCACCATGACTCAGCCAGTAGTACTAAATAGAACTAAAACCTGAGATGGTCTTTGAAATATTCTAATTTATTCAATCAGATATAGTGGACAGGAGAGAAAGTATTTTGAAGAGAGAAAGTATTTTGAATAGAGAAAGTCTGAGTTTTCGGTGATAGAAGAGCAGCCTCAGGAGAAATTCAGTTAAACATCCAATCTTTTGTACATGTCCAAAAATTTCTTGTGACACTATTGTCATTATGCAGCAAATGAATTAATTCTGTTACAGTTACTTTTTGTTCTTTTCATTTCTTAACTTCACTACCAAGACATACTTGTTAACAGGTCTGTGTTTTTTATGAAACATCAAAGCTGGAGTAATTGAAGTTATAGTCTACACTGGGATGTGCATGTCTATGCCTATCCTCTATGAGTGCAGAATTTGGCCTTTATGCATCTTAGAAATAAAAGCAGATTTGTAATGTTAATAAGAACATATATGACATGCTATTTAATATTGTAAGCATAAGTATGAGAATATCACTAAAAATATTTTTGTACATACTGTGCAAGTAGCTCTTTATGAAGAATAGAGAAACAGTTTCCCTAATTGTCACTACTGTTGGAGAGAATTTGCTATAAAATATGAATAAATAAAAATCATTAAAATGTACCATTATCAGATTTTAATAAATTTCTGCTTGCTTAAGTAGTTAATTTCACCTTTTGTCAGCTTTCTGAAAGAATTAAAGTAATATTATTACATGATTTGGCTAAAGAATGATAATAACAGTTCTTCAGGACATACGCTTAGTTTAAGGGTAATATTGATCATAAGTAATTTCTGTTCTTAATGCTTTATATATCAAAAGAAGATTAACTGAGAAAAGGAAAAAATGAAATTATATCAATCAAAGTTATCACAAAACCATTTATCTGCAGAATTATTATTTTATATAAGAAATTGGTTTTGCATGCAAAAGTATATACAGCAAATATGAATACAGGTACAAATTTTGATATTTTCACATATTAAGTATAAACACAGTCTTTAATAGCTTATTTAATATAATGCAAATAATTGATATAATTTATTTTTCAATTGCCAATACTTTCACCTACTAGAAATGTGTAGTCAGTTTTTTATAGTGTTTTCCAATCATGCATTTCAATTTCTTTGACATCTTTGTTGATGCAAAGATGCCTTAAAGATAAGAAGTTAACTGCTCACCATTTAACAAAGCAAGAAGATTTAATCATACTCCAGTTGACTGCATAAAAGTACTTACAGTTTCAGGAACCTCTTGGGTTTGATATTGAGGAAATTAGTTTTCAACTTCACCTATTGTTGGGATAATGATCAGGGACAGAGTCTTATAGAGAATGAAGTATTTAAATAATTTCTAGAATCCAAAGATTAAACTCATGATATGATAGTTTTATTTCCTTTTTTTTCTGCCATGGTTATATTGGGTAGTATTACTCATAGTGTGAACCTTTCAGTTTTTCGTGCGCTGTGCTAAGAAATAAGAGGAAAATGTGAAATTTTGTCCCTTTATCTAATCTTTTCTTTAAGGCTTCTCATTTCTTATTTTTATGAAATATGGGAGGCTACAGGTGAGTGTTCTGGGGCTGGAAATGTGGTGTGCTTTGTCTGCCTTCCTATAGCAAAGTGATAACAACATACTACTGTAGTAGGTGAGCAATGAGCACTATATTCCAGAACACCAAGTATCAGCCTCTGGTTTTATCTGGAAAGAGCTTGTTATCTCCTGATTTCTTCAAGACCAACTGTGTGGAAAGACAACTTCTCTGTCAAAATTGATTTTGAGCTATGTACAGATTGCTTTGGCTTTTGAAAGGGATAGGTTCTGCAACCTTTCTGAATAAACCTATTACACTTATTTTAGTTTTGTGTTACTGGTTTTACGTTTCTTGGGAATCAGTTATCCAGAAATGTGTATCTTGAAATCTTTCTTCTCTGTCAACAGTTGTTGAATTTATTGTTTCAAGAAAACAAATAATTTGATTCCTCAGAAGAGAAAACAAAGAGAAATACATGTTTCACAGGAACACACAATCATCATTTGAAAGCAGACTGTTGTAGAAGACTACGGAAGAATACACTTCTATTTTCTGTGTTCATCCTTCTGTAAAATACAGATGCAGAGTAGATGTTCATCTTTGAAAGTTTACCCAGAGGCACTGAGAAATTTAAACAGAATTTCTTTCTATAAAAACAATGGCAACAACATAAACATAGTGAAAATATTAAATCTGATGGAAGTTGATGACCAACACCCTACTCATAAGTGCAAGGTTCTTCTTGAAATGCCTTCCCTCACATGCGTTCACATGCACACCCATACTGTTTCCTGGAAAGACTGCCATCTGAGTGTCCTCATAAACCATTTATGGGAATTATAAACTGTTGCTCAAGGCAAGATTTGCAAAGTTCAGTCTGCAAATAGGAAGAACAAGTAGCCTACAATCCAAAGATCTGATTTAGCCAACAGCCCTTTTGTTAGATCCCTCTTCTTTGATGAAAACTTGGCATCTGAGACATAACTAAACTTTCTGACTCGCTAGTTGAGCTCTAAGAGGTTAACTAAGAAAAAACCCAAAGCCCAACAATTCAGTTTCATTTTGTTTACTTCATTCACACAGAGAACATTATTTGGCTGAGTACCTGTCCCGGTTTCAGCTGTAACAGTTATTTTCGTCCTTTCTAATAGCTGGTGCAGTGCTGTGTTTTGGCTTTAGTCAAAGAATAATGCTGATAATACATAGACATCTTAGTTGTTGCTAAGTACTGCTTTCTCTGACCAAGGACTTTTTGGTCTCATGCTCTGCCAGTGAAGAGGGGCACAGGAAGCCAGGAGGGAGCAGAGACAGGACATCTGACCCAAACTAGCCAAAGTGGTATTCCATATCACAGCGTGTCATGCCCAGTACATAAACTGGAGGGAATCACCCAGAAGGCCCAGATCACTGCTCAGGTCAGACTGGGTATTGGTCAGCACGTGATGAGTAATTGTATTGTGCATCACCTATGTTTATTATTTCCTTTTCCTTTTCCCCTTTTAGTTTTATATTCTCTCCCCTTGTTATTTCCATGATGACGATGATGATGATGATGATGATGGTGATGCCCGGCTTAAACCACAAAGTACTATTAGTATTATTATAATAGTTGTTTTTGCGGTTATTATTATTATACTTTAGTTATTGGACTGCTCTTATCTCAACTGATGGAGTTTATATCTTTTATATTGTCCTCCCCATCCCACCTGAAAAGGGGAGGGGAAATGGGGGTGTGGGGGTGGTAAGCAAACAGCTGCTTAGTTCTGAATTACCAGCTGGGCTTAAACCATGACAGTACCTTTCAATTTTCCTATACTGGCTATATGCAAGTAAAAAAATAAAACCTATAGTAAATTAAATACAAAACCAGTTAATTTCCTGACAATGCTAGTCTAATCCTATCATGGTGCTAACTTATTCTTCACTACTGTTTAAGATGCATTCATGGTATAAGTATACATTTATAATAATAAACCTTCAGTATGATACAAATTTTTTTTCACAAGGAATTAACTAATGTTTTCATTATATATTAAATACCTGTGATCATTAAGTTGTGGGTTTTTTTTAAATCTGTGCTTTTTTAAGTTTTCTTCTCAACAATTTTTACTTTTACCTTACTCATTCTGTGTGACTGAATGTGCAGCAAACAGTATGAAAAAATATTTCAAACATAAAATCAACATTCAATGCAGACATATTTAAAAGTGCAAAACATACAAGACAGATTAAGCGTACTTCTTCTATTAATACATGCCAAGGGAGGGTCACAGCAGTAGTCTTCAACAATGGGCACAGCATTAGGACTCTGCCTTGACAAAGAAAGCTAATGTACACTTAGCTTTATTTGTTGAGTTGCCTGTTGTCATAGTGAAGTTCATTGTTGAAGACAATATGGATGTTCAGGTTTCAACAGCTTTTTCAATTGGATCTTCATAAAGTAGATAGGATGTTTGCTATACTCATTTGTGAGTCATTGTCTACATGTGCAAATATTTTAGTTATCCTCTCAAGATTGTATTTGCAACCTATTTGGACGGATTCTAAAGTCTAAAAATAGTTTCAAAAAATTAATTAATAGAAAGTGTTATAAAAAGACCCAAAGAAACAGAAAAAATAATTAAAGGGTGAATAAATCTTCCTTTTCCACCTACTGATAATAAAAATGATGTATAGGCATATGGTGATATAGGTGCACATTTATTAGTGCAGGTTAGCTGCTGTATGTGGACATCTTAACTAACACAGGACATAAAATCCAACTGATTAATTGTAATGCTTAATTTTTCTTAGTTAGAAACTGAGCACAGCAAAGAAAGTGCTTGAAACAGATGTTAAAATTTATTTATACATTTCTACCCATGAGTTACAGGTATTTATTTTCCTTATTTATTGCACTTTTTTCTGTTTTTTGCATTTTACCCAAAGGTTTTTTCACTTGGAGCCCATGTCCTTTTCATCTCTCTACATTTCACAACAGCATTAGCTACTGCACTGGCAGTGCTACAGGAACATTATACCAGCTGTTTTCTGCAAAAATAACAAGAGTTGTAGATGTCTGAATAGGAAAGTAAAAATTGCTGCAGTTATTTCTCAAGATCAGATTTTAACACCTTATCTCATATTGCAGAGTCAAAGAACGGTTCATTACTGAGCGTGTAAAGTATCACAATTTGGCTGAGAGAGTCTGAACTGTATGCTCAAATGGATTTATTTTGGCCTCTAATTCTGGGGCATATCCAAGCAATATGAGTTTTGCTACGATTCAGTCATAAACCTTGTGAAAAGGGAAATTATTTAGCCACTTGCAGCTTCTTTTTGCTGTCCTGGTTGCAGGACACATATATTGTCACATAGTGTAACTGTTGTTGTGCTTGATTTGTTGTTGTTGTTGTTGGAGGAAGCAATATACTTTATTAAAAAAGCCCTGAAATTAAACACACCTCCATACATGTACATTCCTGTTTCTTGTGAGTGTATATTCTTCTAGATTTGCATATGCCAATGTCATCTGGGCAGTGAGCAGAGTTGTGTAAACACTGGTTCACAAGAATGACCTAAAATGGTCATTAAAAATCTTATTACATTATTTCTTCTTTCATCCCAAATTTTGAAGCAAACTTTGGGGCAAGAGGGAGACGAAAAAGATAAAAAACAACCATAAGTGAAGAAAACAGAGTTAAACAAATGAACCGATTTCAATATCAGCAGTTCCATGTAATGGTAAAGAACTAATTATGAGTAATTTAATGATTCCAGCAGGTGGCTCCAGCGCTAGGGAAGAGCAAAAAATTCCTAAAGATCTTTTCAATTTAAATTATGGGCTAATGTATGGCCTGCTTCAAATCTTGCAATTAGTATTACTGCAAGCCTGGAAGAAAGCTGTCATTTTTTTCTTATCTTCTTTTTAGTATTAGTTGAGCTGTATTTTTTTGAGATTAAGAAAAACCAGTATTTTCTCCAAAAAATATAATGACACATGGACAAGCTCCCACCACATGGACACAATGCAGTGACACACACTAGAAATATCTTTGTTACAGCCAGTTTTTTCACTGTAAGTTATAGATTAATGTAATAATAAAACCCAAACAAACAAGCTAACAAAAAGCCACACATACACTTAAAGAAACATAAATATTTTGTTTCATTTGTAAGCAACTTTCTTTTAGTGGAGGGTCATATTCCTTTGAAATAAACCAAGTGAAAAAATTCTTAACATTGGTACTGAATGTTGCTATCTAAGAATGCTAGTCCAATGACTATAAAGATATCTAAGATTTTATTTCTAAGGTGTTAGTAGTCAACACAGTGACACCAACTCAGAGCAGTCTTCACAGACTGGCTGTATCTGAAAACCTAACTACATATTTGGGAAAAGTATGCAAATATGTCCCAACAATTGTGATCATGGGGCCTAAAATGGACCTTTTTCATCTCTCATTTTTACATCAGCATGTGGTAACAAATTAAAGGCAAATATTTGCTTTCCAAATTGCACATTATTTGGCTGAATGCATTTAGAAGTTCTTCTTTTATTAGCATTAACTGAAAAAGTGTGGGTGAAGAAATTATACATTTAGGAGGGGGTATCTAATGCCTTTGAATTCAGTGAGGTTGTAGCTCTGAAATAGTTTAGATAAGCAATTTAGGGAAAGGACTTCTCTGTCTGCTCTGTAGCAATATATATCTATAGGTGAGAACAATGTAATAAAGGATCTGCAGTGGAAGAAGTGGTACTTCAAATCATCTTCTGCCATTCTGGCTAACTAAGAAGTTTGACTGAGAGAATCAGAAATCAGTAGATCAGAAATATTCACATCATAATTTTGGGTTCATGATACCTAAGTCAAATTTAGGAATTATTTTCTATATTGTAAAATAAACAAATTAATTTCTAGAGAATCAGAAAAATATGATATGATAATTCCAAGTTTTCTTGGTATTATTAAACTATTTTAATTATAAAACATAGAATGATGCTTCCTCACATTTTTTTGTCCCAGGTGTCTATGGATGTCTTCTTTACCATAAGAAACATATAGTCTACTAGTTGTCCTGGTTTCAGTTGGGTAAAGTTAGTTTTCTTACTAGTAGCTGGTTCAGTGCTGTGTTTTGGCGTTAGTCTGAGAACAATGCTGACAGTACACTGACGTTTAGTTGTTCTATAGCACATACATGGTCAAGGATTTCTCTGACTCTTATGCTCTGCCAGTGAGGAGGGCCACAAGAAGAAGGGAGGGAGCAGAGACAGGAGAGCTGACCCAAACTATTCAAAGGGGTACTCCACACCACAGCAAGCCATGCCTAGTATATAAACTGGCAGGAGCTGGTTGTGAGGGACCAATCACTTCTTGTGTTTTGGCTGGGCATTGATCAATGGGTGCGTAATTGCATTGTGCATCACCTTTTTTTTTTCTTTGAGTTGCATTCCTCCTTCTCTTTTTGTTATCTTCCCTTTCATCACCTTTATAATAATAATTATAATTTTTATTATTTTCATAAATATTAATGTATTTTACTTAATTTTAGTTATTAAACTGTTATTTTCTCAGCCCACAGTTTTTACCTTTTTTGATTCTCTTACCAAGCCCACTGGGTGTGTCATGGGGCAGGAAGTGAGCCAGGGGCAGCATGATACTTAGTTGGCAGCTGGAGTTAAACCACAATTGCAAAGAAAGATAACATTTATATAGATTAATATCCAAATTTATAAAAGTAGTTAAATTTGCTTCTTTAATTATTAAGATTTTGAAGTCTATGTAAAGAAATGCACCTCATATAGTCTTGGAATTTAAGCAGTCATTGAGTGTTTTTCAGACTTAACCTGTGGTTCTGATGTTAACCTGTGGTTCTTTTGCTTCTACCATGGGGAAGGCACTACATGCTTCTAGTATGTGATGTCCTCTATGGTGGAGAAACAAAAAAAATAAAATTAATAGTCACTGTTGATGAACATACAGTCTGTATAGCTCCATGACATATTCAAAACAAACATTTATAGTTTATTCTTACATCATCCTCTAAATGTAGTACAAAGCCACTATATTAAATAATATCTTTTCCTTCAGGCATTGTAGAAGATGAGAGGTAGACTTTAAGATTCTGCAAAAGACCATGCTTAAAGCAGCAAGATTTCAACTTGACAGTGACTGACTTGGCTGGGGAGGTGCATAGCTACCTCAGTAGTCCATGTGAATGTGCAAAACTGGGCAGCAGTCTAACTACATTAACATTGCTAATCCATGTAACTGAAGATAGTGCTTCAGTCTACAATACTGACATTTCCATGATGAAGACTTTCTCATAGAAAGGGTTTTCGAGGCACTTTATGGTGAATATTTTGTGTGGTAGTCCTATCATTGGCCGTGTGTCATGGACAATAATACCGTGTTTTGATCATAATTGTATGATTACTGTATTAAGACCGTACTATAAAACAGCATGTATATGATTTCATTAATCCTATTAGAATTGAGGGTTTGTGGTGACTTTAAGGATTAAATTACTTGAAAATAAAATGAATTAACTATTCAGATTTTGAAAATTTCTTAATTTAACTAAATGAATCTGTCCTAAGTGAATTACCAAGGGAAAGGAGTTTTGCTACATAAGAGCCATAAAATAAAAACATGCTGAACTAGAGAACCATTACAGTTTAGCCCCTAATGCAATCAAAGTCACAAGAATCACAGACTAGTTGAGAATTGAAGGGCTTTCTAGAGATCATTTTGTCCAACCACCCTGCTTAAGTACAGTGACCTGGAGCAGACCAGGTCTGACCCATAACTATATCCCAAAAGTTTTTAACATAAGGATAGAGGATCCATAAACTCTGTGGGCAACTTGTCCCAGTGCTCAGAACACTGATGTTCTCTGTCATCAGACCTTCCACCTCAGCAGTGTAAATCGTACTTCTTTCTCTGAGGAAAATAATATTTTAACAAAATTCTTGTGGAAAAGTAGTTTGAAGAATAAACTAATCTATACAAAATATTTCTGACCTGCGCTTTCTTGTTCCTATAGATGTAATTCTAATTCTACTGAGTCAATGAGAGTTTTCCTGCTTAACTCGCTTCAGGAAAGACCAGTTTCCATCCTATTTGCATTCTCAAAAATGTACCTCTGATCTAGAAATTTATATAGGAGCTTTCAATGTACTATATTGCTGGAAAAAAAAGGGAGGGAGGAGGGAAGTTTTAAGGGTTTCTTGTTTATTTTGGTTTTGATGCCTCCATTTTTTCTCCTTTGGTCTATATATCTCTGTGGGTATTAGTCCATATTATGGAATGAAAACAAGAAAAGAAAGTCCAATTAAAAAAGAAAAAATAATCAAAAATTAATGTCAGTAGCCATCTTCTCCAAACAGATACCGTCAGTCAGCTATTCTTGTTTCAATCATTACAAGGTATAATACTGAAAAGAATTTCTGAAAGTTTCTGCCAGAATCCCCCCAGTCTCAAGCAAGATGTTGTGGACAATTAAGAGAGAACTAGAAGAGAAAACTCTGTTCAGTGTGCCTGAGATCTACCTTCCAAATCAAAGATGAAGCAACCAAATCCTAGCAGGTTTACTATTTCACTTACAGTTCTCACTGAAAGAAAGATTTAATTTCAAATTTTTCTTAACAAACATGAAAAGAGTGGAATTAATGAATCCCTTTTCCAGTCTACCCTTCCCTAAAATAACTTTTCTTTTTTTATTTGATATACTGTGTGACTAAGTGCTTTTCCCTAGCATTCACCTCACAGAGTATGAGAATAACAGAATTGATCCAATAAAATTCAATATCAGAGTTAGGCGTCATTAATATGGTGATCGTAATCCAACACTTATTCTTCAAAATTAGACAGTGATAGAGGTATATAGACTTCATAAAAAAACAACATTTACAGAGGACATGCCATCCAAAGGGATTTTTTTGTGCTGTGTATTTTTAGGACCACCAACTAAAATTAATTTTCAAGGCATTAGTATGCAGAAATTGAAGCTGACCTCATGGCATTTATCAACCAGTAGTCTCATTGAACACAGCATAGAAGAGAGGAGGATAATAGCTTTATAACTGTAATCAGCATAAGGGCATGGTTCCTTAATGTGTGCATGTGTCTATTTGGCCGGAAAATAAATAAGACAGAAATTTGAAGTGCTGCACTGAAGTGGCTGCTGGGCAAGGTAATAATGGAAAACTGTATGGCAAGGGATGTGCAATAAAATAGGTGGGTAATAGTCTTACGAGGGAATTTTCTTTGGGGCTTTTTTTTGTCTGTTTAGTAAGTCAGCTAATGTGATGTATCTTTGAAGCATTATCAGACTAAGTATTATAAACTTCAGTTACAAGCTATTTATCCTTTTTTAATGAACACTTTTTTAGAAACGTGATAAATAATACCTAAAAATCCAATAAATTCTTCTGATTTTCACCTCTTTTACTTATTTATGCAAACCTCTACTTGCACTTATATGCCAACGCACTTTTATGGGGTGGCATCTGTAAATGCAGGTATGATTGAAGATATGCAGTTTGAAACAAATTTCCAACTAACAGAAAAAAAACCCCATATTTCAGAAAAACAAGGAAACTTAAGCACCTTAAAGGCAGCTGAAATTTTGCTATAAAGAAATAAAATTTTTATAAAATTAAAACTACTACCAAATACAATCTTTAAAATTAAGGAAGAAACAGAATAATACAAAAATATCTAGAATGAAATTATTTCTCTCCAACCCATAAAAGATCAAATGCAGTCTGCTTTATTTATAATATTTATCAGTGAAACATTTTCGAACAGACTTCATCTCTTCCTGAAACTAATAAACTGAAAATTTGCTTCATCAGTCTTACCAGAAATGTGAATTATGCAGTGCATATTCTGGTATATTAAGTCTCAGTCATTAAAAATATTGAAAAAATGAAATTAAATTCAGATAAATATTGGTTTTCACCAGTTTTGGCCTATTGTCTTTAGATTTTCTTTTGTGTTTATATTTTAAATATGAAATTATTCTGTTTTCTTTTAAAAGGAAAAGACCTCAATGCTTGTGGTTGTGCATATTACTTCCCTCCACACCCTCTGGGCTGCTTTACAATCTCAGGAATTCCTGTCAGGCCTTTGTAATGACTTGAGCAGTGACGTGTCCTTTGACCCTGACAGGCATTCTTGCATGGCTAAGGAGGAAGATACTGATCATATCAGGGACTCCTGTGAAGCAAGACTGAGATTAGTCACTCATACCCTGACAGCCCTAGAACGCTCCTTCCCTTGTTCATAGCTCAAGTAGAACAGTACCATTGATACCGGAGTAATGAAAATGTTGTAATTACCAACCCAGGCTGCAGCCAGAATGAGAATTTACTAATGACTAAGGCCAATAGTCTTGCAGCCCTATAATCAGTAGTCCTAAGTGAGGCTCTTTGAGCTCCTCTGGACTGCAGTGTGTTGCAACCATCATCTTCCTCTGAGTGAGACACCCTTCAGAGTCTAAGTTCTTCAGCTTATGATAATCAGATGACTGTCACTGAAAGAGGAGACCTGGGTTGAAGTCCCCTTACACCTTAAGACTCAACCTTTGACCATTGAGAAATGCCTAGACTTTAGGCATATTTCACTTACCTCAAGGGGAATTTTTAACACTTACCTCTTTATGTCTTTATGTTTGCAGGTGTGTGTATGTGCAATAGATTGCTATGGAAATTGTGGTAAAGTCTATTGACTCACGTTATAAGATCCACCTTAAAAGGTCAAACTGTTGCTAAATGAAAACTGTAGAAAAATTTCTTCTGTGGTGAATTGGTGGACTTGTAACCTTTTGGTTAACTGTTGACCAAGTCTGAGACCAAGAATGGATCCATCTGCATCTAGGTTTCATCAGGAATTTAGAGACCAAGGGGAATCCATCCTGAACCTTGTGATTCAACAAGAGGGTTTCCCTTACTCTTTATGCCTTTAATCTTTACCAATCATTGTAAACTTGATTATTCCTTTGTGTGCTTCATCCAGGTAGCAGTGAACCTTGCCATCAGATTCTGTTAAGTCTTGCCCTTATAAGCTATATTTAAACTGCTTTTGATAATAACTTTGATGGTCATTTTTTGAGTAACCTTAAACCACCCACATCATGACAGTGCTTCAACTTTGATATGGAAGAATTATAGCTTTAATTCTCTTTTTCACTACAGAATAAACTGTAAACCAAATTATTTGTATATCATTACATGCATGATATTGCGGATTAGCAGGATAGTTTTAAAAGAAGTTTATTCTAGCTGTAACATTCAGTAACTTCTGAAATTCCTTTTTCAGTAATAACTAACTTTTGTTATGGACATAAATTTTGGTTTTGATTGAAAAAAATAAGAAGTAGCAGCATTTTTGTGAATTTTACTCCCATACTATTTTCTCAGTCAGGATTATTCCCTTATAGTACAAAAACTAATGCCTATATTACATTGAACAATGAAAATCAGTGCTTGTATTTTTCAAATTTTATATGTATTTCTGCCTACTGTATTAACTGTTCTACTGCTGATGATCATCAGGAATTCACTGTCCATTCCTTTTCAGGTGGGAACAAATAATACCACATTGATCCTTAATAAATTCCTACCACTTTTACTTACCTGAATATTTAATTATTTGATTCCAGGGTTTTTAAATTATCAGCATTATTGCTATTTTTAAACTTTTTATTCCAACCGAGGTTGGATTCTCACAAAGTATTAAAAAATAATATATTTTAAAATTAATTTAATTTAAAGTAGCAGTGGAAGACAGACTCTACCAATGCTATCCTCATTAACTCTGCCTTTCACTGAAACCTGAAATATGCCTAGAAGCCAACAGGCAGGGGACCATTTTGGAAAACAGCATAGGTTTGCATGGAGATGAGGATACTGAAAAGGAAAAGGAATTCTCTGTAGAAGTTTCTGCTTATGGGAACACTAATTTTATAAGAAAAAGGGCAATTACTATGCTGTATTCCACACAGCTGTGGGCAGAAATAGCTACATGATCCTCCCTTGTCTCTACCAAGAGAAAGAACTCCAGATTTGAGATTTTCATGCTTCAATATGCTCCAACCCCCTAAACTTTTATTGTAGCAGATCTTTCTTATTTCTAAATTTTTTAACATCTCTTCAATATAACTACTAATGAAAAATAATTTCAGGTAAATGACACATTCATATTGTGTAATGAGAATATAAAATTATGTGGGACTCCAAGAAAACCCCTTCTAAAACTGAGAAAAGCCAACTTAATACTTTGTCTTATTTCTTGAAAGTTTTATTAATGTTTAAACCCATTATAAGCTGCTTTTTAAAGCAAAATACTTGCAAGAAAATTTATTTCAATACTTTAATTTGTCTGAGAAAGCCAAAACACATTATTCAAAGAGTGAAACCTGTGTTCTTTTTTGCTTGGTTAGTAAGCTGAAAATTCGGTTATTTCAATAGCTCTGTCTCAATGATGTGTGCTTATTTCCTTTCATTTTAATTTTTAGTGTTCAAGGTATGGTATTTCCCATGCCTAATGGAATGACTTAAATTACCAAAGTCCTCATTCAGTCACCAGTTCTACATGGCTCAAACCCTTTCAATGAAACTTTGGGAAAAAGGTATGGATTTCTGTATTTTACAGATAATTTACACTGTAGTGATTTCATTTAGCTGAAACTTTCTTTAAAGCTCTATACATTTTTCCTCTTAAAAGAAATGAACCAGGAATGTTATGAAAGTACAAGAGGAGGTCCAGTGGAAATATTTTTTAGCTGCTTCAGCTTGGAACATATAGAAATAGCAAGCCTCAAGTATTTCAGTCTGGGAGGAATGTAATGATACTTTCATACATACCTGGCATAAAAGAGATTTTATATAGTAGGACAAAATCTTGTTCAGTATTACTGCAGGATAATTATGTCTTTACTAAACCAAAACTGCTTTTTACATTACCATGAGACTGTCATTAAAGATTTGTATGTGTATTCAATATACATTTTTTCTTTAGTTACTATATTGAAAATACTGAAATAAAAAAAACCAGAAAAAAACCCTGGTAAAACACAGAGAAATCTATCTAGTCCATCACTAATGCCAAGAGGAAGAATAATTGGGAAAAAAAATCATTAAAAACGTAGAATATTTTGAGACATTTTGAAACACATAATAAGACAGCATGAAAAGGATCAAATGCAAGAAACAGACTGTGCAACATTAACATTTGAAGCTATTATTTAGTGTATAGGCAACTACAGGTGGATAGATTTTACTAAAAATAGTTTTTTTCTATGAGCTTCAATTGAGATTCTTTTCTGTCTTGAAATCAGCATTACAGAGGGCAAGGACATACTGCATTTTTGTGTTGTGTACTGCTCCTTAAAATATAATAATGAGCAGAATTAAGAAAAACTAAACAAGATAAGAGCACAAAATGAATTATCAGGTATATTTTGTGGCATAGGGCTGTGAAATGTATCTGCTTTTTAAACATGTTCCATAATTATCTGCTGCCTTGAAGCAAATACTGTCCCATGGTGGAGCTGAAGATAGGGTAAGAGCTTGAATGAAGGAATCATAAACTTTCTTCACATACTGAGTGTTGCAACAGAACAAATTGTGGTAAAGGTGTTACATGCTCTTTCACTTAATTTTCAGAGAGGAGATATCTGAAGAATTTATGGTCTTCTGTGTGAAATACCTGTCCTTGCTGTCTTTCTGCAAAGCTGTTATCACAGCGATATCGTGTGCGTTAAGCTGACTACTGGAAGATTTCTTCTTCTTTATATTAGAAATATGTGTAAAATTGTGAAGATCACATTAATTCTCTGTTCAAAATAAAAGGCAAAATGGGAGTTCAGTATTTTAAAATATTTGTATTTCTAAGCTTTCTTTCTCAACTTGATCAAGATTACTTGTGCGCTGCATACATAAACAGGTTTGCATCTGCCTTCACGGATTTAAATATGGATATTTTGGTGGGGCAGGACAGAGCTTGTTTTTAAACTGAAAAGGTATTTTTTTCCTAACCATGGAACTTTTAGATGTTGTTAGGAAAAGCTGAAACACCTATGGCCCTTATAGTATCAGACTTAATGATTTCACATGTGATAAAGCCATTTGGGATACGCAAAGGTTACTTTCAATAACAAAAAAACCACAGCAAAAATACTCAGGAGTCAATAATTTGTGCTGTGTCATTTCTTTCAAACTGTAATTCAAAGCCCGTTAAGGAAATAAAAGACTGCTTGCAGTCAGTAAGTAACTACAGTGCAGAAAAGAAAAATAATAAAAAACCTATCAAATTTCTTAGTTTCTGTATATATTTGAAATACTTCTGAAATAATGATCCTTTTAAACATGTCCTTTTCTGAGTGCTTACACACACATATATTTATACATAAAAGAGGAAAAGTCAACCCAAAGAAAACAGTCTTGAAAACTCACACCTTTGAACATACTTGAATACTCATACCTAGACTGGAACTGACACAGGATTACAGTGTATCTTCGGAAAGGTAAACCAGAAACTCAGCTAATATATTCACATGCATGACAGTACACTGGCTCAAAATATTTAGGAATCTTTGCAGCAAATCCCTGAATCTCAGGTAAGCTATGTAATGATAATGTCCTCATGCTTCAGGATACTGAATTAAACTCAGAATTAAGGTGCTATCATAGTTGTACAGGTATGTTTAACAAGAAATGATCTGAATTACCCTTTGAATCATTTAATGATAAGACTTCACTTTATGCTGAAAGTTTTTGTATTTTATTGCTGCTTGAAGATCCTCCGTTCTGGTTTGTGCATTAGTGGACTGCAAATCAATAGTCATAAAGGCATGACAGTAATTCATATTGTCTTTAAGTATAATATTCTGAACACTAAAAAAACTTTAATTTTTATCTTCCAGAAAATACTTTTTTTATGATTGCATATTTTATTGTGACCACACTGCATAAAACTCCTTTACCAGGTCCAGAAAAAAAATTTCTTCTAAGATATAACAATTTTACATCTTGGACATATGTACAATTTAGATCTAGGTTTTTCTCTAGTCTATTATTTTTTTCAAAATTATTTTTCAGAGAGCATATTTGAAGTTTGGTTTGTGTCATCAGTTTTACTCAATACTGATAATCTACAGGTATGCAGAAGTAATTTTTGAAAAGGATTTATTAATAAATAACATTAAGACACAATAATGTTTATGCTACTTTTGCCTCTTCATAGTTTAACAGTGGTAGGTGGCGAAGCACCATGCAGCCATTCATCACTCACTCCCTTGGGACAGGGGAGAGAATTGGAAGGCTTAATAGATAAACTAAAAGCACGCACTCAGCAAAGCAAACCGAGGAATTAATTCACCAGCTCCCAGGCAGCCAGGCAATTGTTCAGCCATGCCCAGGACAGCAGGGCTCCATCACATGTAATGGTGACTTGGGAAGACAAATGCTATCACTGCAAAGGTTTCCCTCTCCTTATTCATTGTTCCAGCTTTTACTGTTGACAATGACATCATTTGGGATGACACATCCCTTTGATCTATTGGGATCAACTGTTCCAGCTGCGTCTTCTCTGAATTTCTTGTCCATTCCTAGCCTCCTCACTGGCAGGGAAATGTGAGAGGCAGAAAAAGCCTTGACTCTGCGTAAGTACTGCTCAGCATAATAAAAGCACCTCTGCATTATAGTCACTGTTTCCAGCACAATGCAAAACACAGCCCCTTTCAGCTACTTTCAAGAAATTTAACTCTGGTCAAATCCAACACAAGCATTCAGTAGAAATACTGGGGCAAGGGACAGATTTGGAGTTACAAAGATGGAGATTACGAAGAACTACAACCATCACCATGTATCAAATGGCTCTGAAGTGTCTTGGTAAAAATCTAAAGAACAGACTGTGGATGGAGTATATATTTACACAGCAGAAAAGGTTAATCTTGCAATAATATCAATAATAATGGAAGATAGCACTGCATTAGTGGCATAGTTTTAGAGCACTCAGTTGCAGACAAATAACTAATCAAGTAAGAATTTCAGAATGAATGAGATGCCTCTGCTATCTGCTTACCCTTTTAATACTTGAAGGACTTCTGTGTCTTTATTAGCTCTGATACAGTGCCCTAAATCTGTGAATTTATTTCTGAATTTTGAGATAGGACTAAGTGAACATGACTGATTGCTCTATGCAAGAAGCATGAAGTTTTTCATGGAGCTAAGACCGCACACTGAAACTTTTCAGTGTTCATTGACTTAACATACGCATGAAAGAGATTCTGTGCTGTCTAAAGATTTCTTTGCTTTCATAGCAGTGTGGCACTAGTTAATGTACTGGATCAGCAGACACGGCAAGGGACCTTCACTAAATGTTTAACATTGTCTAGTGATCTGTTGGTGTGCAGAGATGATTTCTGTTTTGTGAATAAAAATGTGCATGCTTCTTCCAAGAACAAAACCTCAAGGAATTAACCACTTGCTGTAGTTTAAGCTCAGTAGTAACTCAGCTTGCTCGCTCACTCAGCCCCCTTCCTCCCCCCAGCTCCCGGAGGTATGAGGAGGAGAATCAAAAGAATGTAACTCCCATGGGTTGAGATAAGAGCAGTCCAGTAACTAAGGTATAACACAAACCAC
>WYDI02036404.1:0-42167 GCA_009867235.2 Psittacus erithacus | reverse complement strand
ACTGAAAGTCATAAACACAGCACTGCACCAGTCACTAAGAAGGATAAAAATGACTGCTACTGCTGAACCCAGGACACACAGTAAGCAGGAGTTAGTTTGTTTATTTTTCCAAAGAAGGACATAGAAGTACAATGACACACCAACTATATTCAATGGGTCAATATTCATGCACCTTGCACAGCACTTTCACAGCAGGTAAGGATGCAGTGTACCAATTAAGAAGGTACTGAAATTTTATTTTATTTTTTTAAAAAGCAATCACTTTAGTTTTCTTTCTTCGTAATTGCCAGGGTCAGTCTGTGCTATGAGAGATATCCTACTGCGCAAGAAGAGCATAAGTTTCATCCAAAGGAAAATCAAAGACAAACTTTTCAAAAACAGTCCATTCAAATTTGCAACTCACTGTGGAGAAAAAAAAAAAAAAAATACAAAAAACAAAAAACGAAAGAAAAGAGAGGAACTTTATGTGTGATGGCTTCGTGTGCAAAAGGAGGAAAAGACAGCTAGGCCGTTAATCCACTATTTTTTCCTATACTAAAAAACGCAGTCAGTCCAGAAATGTTGACACCATTCCACTTCTGTTTTTCTCAATACTAAACCTAAGATCATTAACAAATATGCTCATTAACCTAAGACAGTACAATGTTTCGCAGAAGGAGACACGAGAGACCACAAAGATATATATGATCTTCAGTTTTAAAAACTTTGACTTTTCTTATTTAAAAGAAGCATAATAAAATGTATATATTTTAATACTGAAAATGTAAAAGGAAGAAGGTAGAGGAATAATGGACATTTATCATGGTTTTTGATCAGACCAACCTTTTAAATGCAGGCTTCAAATATGCAGACAGAGGGAGCCCATGCTTTAAACACAGAATCCTTAAGAAACAGTGCTCTGTTTTTTAGATATTCCACTATTTAATAAAAAAAAAAAAAAAGGCAAGCAAACAAGAAAAAAAAAAAAAAACAAAAGAAACAAAACCATAACCAAATTGCACAGACATAACATATGGCTTTTCTAATCCGTTAACACCTGCAAAGAATGTACCTTATGTAAGAAATACATAAGAAATACAGTTTCTGAAGAGTAATCTCTTGACCATTCAAAACAATCCTAATACTTTTCTGTCTGCCGAGACAGTAGTAGTTGTGACATGCTGTATTTATAGCCTGACCCCTAAATTACTTATTTCTTACCCTGACTTCTTCAGTGTCATCTTGGATATCTGGCAGTACTTCAAACATTATTCTTAAGATACCATCTTTCATAGTTAAGAAGAGTTTACTGTGTATCTGCTTCCACTTGGAATTAATATTCTGAACTAAACCCCTTCAATAGTCTTTTTTTTTTTATTGTTGGTTTATAAATTCATTGCCTCATTAATTCAGGCTTTTTTTCCTAGTTGTCATTTTAATCACAGTTGAAGAAGAGAAAATCTTTTGGTGCTTAGCTTTTTTTCTCTCTAATATCCATGTTTAAAAAAGTACCCATTTTTATTAGCTATTAAATTATTTATTTTTGCATAGAAAACATAAAAAATGTATGGTTAGAATCCCATTCTTTCACTGCATACACCCTCTCCCCTTACAGAGATGCCTATGACCTTCTGCCAGGCAAGAGATTATTTTGCTTTCTTTTTTTCTTTTTTAATTTTTTTTTTGTTGCTGTTGTTGGTTTTTTGTTGATTTTTTTTTTTTTTTTTTTTTTGGAAGGGGGTGTCTGTTGTTGTTGTGTAGAACCAATCAACCTATAGTCAGAGTAAACTATCATCTCTTTGCCCTCATTCTTAGGAGCCCCAATGTGATTTCATTAGCACTCTTCACAAATGGCTCCCATTATCGGTTATCAGCAGGAGGAAAATTGATTCCTGACTGTAAACAAGGCAGTACTTCAGCTTCATTTTTAATACGAAATAATGAATGTTTAAAACATATTATTTAATTTGCATCACATGCAAAATGACATGTTTTCTTGCTTTTATGTCAGATATTCAGACACCATTTTGAAGTGTCTTGACAAAATTAATTGTAATGTTAATTGATAGCTGGCTGCAGTAAATAATTCTAGCATTAATAGAGCTGCATATTGTTTTTTTGAAAGCAATTTATGTAAAGAACATGGGTATTTTCTGACCTTATGAATACAGCGTTTGTTCAAACAAAAATTGCCGAAGACCATTAGTGAATATTTTTATGCCCCATAAACACATACGTTCTCAAACTCTGAAGGGTGTTACATAGGTTATTTGGTGATGCTGTACTTTAGTTTCTACACTCAGAATATGAGTATATTACAGAGACGTTATTGGAAGGAATACATGCAGTACTGGTTATTTTGATTCTTTTATTCTAAAAGAGGTAACATTGCACAAGTTACAGTGTAAATATCTTTTATAAAGTCAAAATACAAATATATCAATACAGCATTAACATAAACTATGGAAATAATACAGTATTAGTGTAAGTTACTGCCATTTAAAGCAAATCGAATTTTTTTTTAAATTTGTAATTTTAATCTAAAGCCCCATGTTATTACATTGAAAATGCTTCTTCTAGGGGATTGGAACTTGGTGATCTTAAGGCCCTTCCCAGCCCTGACCATTCTATGATTCTATGACAAAAAAAAAAAAAGAAAAAATTATCCTTTTGCTGTTCAGCTAAACCAAAATCACATCGTTTTTATATAGTAAATTTAACATCATATTCTCTCATTTGCAAAACAAAATATTTCCAAGGGATAGAGAATGAATTCCATCCCAGTATGTAATGATCTTTTAGTCTTGGGCAAAACTCAGCACAACTGTTTTAGTGGTGTAATATGTCTTGGACAGAAATCCAATAATAGGGAAACCAAGTTAGTCAGTGATGAAAGCTGTTTGTCTGGAGACATGCTATTAAACAACACTTGAGCTTTCTGTTTACTTTGGTGGTATTTATAGTTACGGCTATGCATTTGTGGCTTGCTCTTGCTAAATATTTCTCAACTGTGATTTCTGTAATAGACAACACAAGTCAGCATAGCTTCAGCAGTATTGTTTTTCTATGGAGGAAAACAGAGGCAACAGAAGACTTTGTTGCTGTTCACTTTGCTTCTTACATCTTATTCTTCAGTGTTCTGTTGCTTTATAAGTGCATTTATATTACTTTTTATAAAGGTATATATATTCCCCGTTATTATAGTACCTGAACATCCTATATATAAATGCTTGTATGCTCATAGCTCCATTTAAGGTGAAAAATACAAGTAATCCTGCCAGAGAGCTGTGAGGCCTAGTTTGCAGTGGGTGGGTCTACTGTTGTTTTAAAAGCAGCCCTACAGCTAACCTCAAAACTATCCGTTCATCTTCACTGTTGCCTACCACTGTTGCCTACCACTGTTGCCTACCACTGAATACCAGCAAAGAAGTTTAGAAGAATTCTGCCTATTTTGTTCTGTGGCAGAGAGGGCACAGATATTTTACAGCTCTGGGGTTGTTCCCTGGTGAAAATCATCTTAGTCCAGAGATTAACCTCTAATGGCTGCTCAAAAGGATGGATACCTAAAAAATGGAAATCAAAAACCTCATAAAACCTGAGTCTGGATGCCTTAATCAACATGTACACTAAGCATTTGGTGAACCTAAACACCAAAAAATATCAGAATTTTCCTATATTTCTCCAAGATTATCCTCCATTTCATTTTCCAACACAGAATGATACCTTCTACAGACAGAATATATAGCTCCTTCTGTGTTGCCAATACGTGTTCACAAACTTTACTGAACCCAAAGTTCCAGAATTGAAATATTGCCTAAATATTATAACACTACAGTAAAACATTGTGGCTTTAGAAAGTCTGCATTTTTATGCTGAAAGGTGCAATTGTCATTCCCCATATGTTGGGTGACAGTTTTCCGTATTACTAAGACGTTGATTCTTTATATTTTTTCTCTGAAATCCCAATAAAATATTCTGAAACAAGTATTCCTTCTGTGAACAGTTGATAGCATTATGATCAAAATAAATGGCTTATCTCAGAAACATCTGAACATGAGTGACATTGTAAATAGGCATTGATCATAATTCGAAACATGAAGGCTCTTCTGAGGTTCTAGCTACAAAGCAATTACCTCAATCACAGTTCAACTAAATCTTTGTTTCAAACAAACTGAAGGAAGGAAGAGGAGAGGTCTTCTCAAAAGCTACCATGCATTCAGTTACCTTGTTACATATCAGCAACAGGATGGATCTGCTGGGCTGATAGCATATATTCCTCCTTTACCACATTACACTCTGAATAGTATCTTGGCTTTACACTTTGCCAGGCTTGTATGGAAATGTGCTCAAAAAGTTACTTAAATCCAGATTTGGTGCATGCTCAGGAATGGTCCCTGTATGCTCCAGATGCCTTGTACGCTCTAAGTGGGAGGCACTGATGGCTGTGGTTTTGGCTTGTGGCTGTAAAAGGGAGCTAAGAGTAGGAAGTGTTGATTCCTGCAGCCACAGTATGTTGCCACTCACCTTTCTTTCTTGGTGTGTTCATCATCAGGGATTATTTCATGGGTGCCTGGCCTCCCGGGTCACCACAAAAAGCCAATTCTATCACTCAGGAAGAGAATCAGAAGTGTGAACCAGTGGGATTTATGAGGACAAGCCATGTGCCATGGAAGAGGCTCCTGTGTCAATTCATCATATGTCTTTTAATATTTGATTTACCTAGTGTCAAAAGAATATGCAAATAATAAAATTATTAGCATATTAATTAATGCAAAAATATATCCTAATATATCAGGCTAAAGTTTATGTATAAGTAATTTAAAATAATAAAAAGGTATTAATGTGAAAATGTTTAATGAGGAAGTTCTTTAATTGTTTGGCAGGTATGTTTCTGGATTATGTCACCACTTCTTTTCTTCAAAATTGTACCCAGCTTGGATGACTGTTTCAGACTTATGTGTATTTTATGTGAATCACACAGATGGATCATACACTATTAACCCCCCAAATCTTATAGTTGCCACAGAATTCCTGCTGGAGATATGAGGATCCTTTAGGGATAATGAAAATCAGAAAATGGTCTCTGCCTAGTCCGTGTGTGGAATTTGACTTCAAACAAGATGTCCTCTATATATCAAACTCTGTTTTTTACTTTAAATGCTACAGCCGATGTCACTTTCTTCTTCTCATCTTCTATAACAAAGCACTAAGGTCACATCCTGCTATCACTCATCAAGTAAGGTATTTTAGCTAGATTAAAAAAACTGAGGAGGCATACTCCTGAAAAGCAGTGACTTGTTTTGCATTCTGATCCAATAAGGTAAAGATTTCTTGTATGCTTCAGTGGCTCAGCAAACAAAGTATATCTGCAATTTGGAGATCTTAGGCAATAAGAAATTTAGATGCCTCAGTCTCTAATCTTTCCTGTTAGACAATTTTATGTGTGTCTACCAGGTATTCATAAATATACATGCAGACATAAATATATTTCAGAGGCACAACTGCAAACCAAATACACATGCTTTTCATTTCTTCATCTTATTATCCCTCACGTTAATCTTGCTGCTTTTTTTTTTTTTTTTTGTCTGTTATGTTACTGGCTGCCACTCACTTTGCTCCTTACATAGTGATATCTCAGTGGAGACTTGCTCATCACCCTTCATTCAGATTAAACAGAAGGAGGAATTAAATCTCTCTTAAGTGCCAATTAAATGCTGAAACAGTGGGCTGCCACCATCCACAGCAAGGTGCTGCTTGAAAAGGCTAGTCAGAAGCTAAGCCAAGAGGGTGAAAACGCTAGCTGGGAAAACAAAGACAAACATGGAATCCCCATGGTTTGAGTGGCTGCAGCTGTGCAGCGGGTGGTGTGTGGTGAATGGACCTGGGAGAAAGCCAAACAGCGCATTTTCCATTGGCCAATATAGTTACAGAAAAGGCAAATCTGGGAATCTTAACGTGTAAGATATCCTTCCTAGTTGTTCCCAACACACTGTGAGAAAGGCTAGATGATTAAAAAACATGAACTATTCCCATGAAACATCAGAACCAACAGTAAATTATTTTTATTCTGGCAATCAATGAAGAAGGCTCCACGTACTGGCTAATTACTCAGAATGGAAGGGATGATAGTTTATATTGTTTAGTATCATTAGTAGCAAAGTAAGGGGAGTGACAATAAAACTTCCTACTACAGTTTACAGGGGGCTTTTTTGGGGGGGAAGCTGACAAATAGGTTGCCTCTGAAGTGCCTTTTAATAGAATAGGTGGGAATGTGTCATAAAAATATTTAAGAATTGAAAGGGAAAACATGTTGCAATTACTTTCATTTTGGTACAAATAGGAACAATGTGTTTATATTATTTAAATTTGTAGTTAGTTATATTTTATACTTAAAATGGTTTTATTTTATGTTGATAATGACGTAATCTATAAACGGTTTCTCACATACTCCCATGATCCTTATATGTATTTAATGGAAGTCTTGTGAAATATTTCCTGAATTCACCAGTAACTCGTCTGCCCAACCTACTATTATCATTAGTGTGAGAATGTAAGATTTGATTAAGCTCAAAATCTGCTTTCAATCAGAAGGCCTCTTTGACTTGTTATAGCAGACATTTTGGAGAGGTTGGTATGCTCTGCTCTTTAATTCTGCTTGTTTCCTCCTATTTTAAATTGTCTAACTTAAAGCACAAAACCCACACCTCCCTCATGAACCTCAAATTCACTTTTGTTTCTGCATGTGACAGTATCCTCTGTTTGAGGAATGAGGCCATCTACCAAATACCTTGCTAATTTACCCTGGGGAATTTATTAACAAGGCAGGATTTGGTTTTGGGATGACCCAAGCAGTATTCTCTGTAATAGGTGTAGGTAGTTTATTAATTTCCATGAACTCTTATGAGAGTAGAAAACTATTTGTCCAAAGCTGATTCATATTTTTCTGTGATGCAATCGGATATTCATGACTTGAATCAGTTCATACTGTGAATGTTCTGCTTTTCATGCAATTATGTGTGCATGAACTATCATCTTCAAAGGTTTAGTAAAGATTAAGTTCTCGTCAACCTAAGAAATAATTACATATAATGAAAGAAGATGAGAAACATAGGGAAAGAGTGACAAACTGCTGATAAAATGTAGCTTCAGGATACTGACATAAAAATTATTCGTATGTAAGTATATATATATACACACACACTGGCATAAAAGTAATTTGTACTCATTGTGATTTTAGCATAAAGAACTGTGAAAAAAATCATTCTGTTAGCTTCCAAATTCTTCTTTTTTTCAATAACAACAACAAATGTGAATGACAACCAGTCTCTTTCTTACAAGAAAAACATTACTGTATGTTACAGGAGTCTTTAATTCCACTACACAATTTTCTGTCACACTTTCAGCAAACCTGATGGTGACTTGTTTATTTGCATGCCTTTACCACTGCACCAGGGTGGTTTGATGCATAATACCACAACTGGTTCATGTTGTGACAGGCTCCTTCCATGAGAACAAAGTTAATATCGTCACTTTTCATAAGATTTATTATGTATGAACAGCTATTTTTACATATTTTCAGGGAAATCTTCAGAAGTAAACCAGAACTGGTTTAGTAATTCATAAAGAAAGTACATTAATAGACTTCTTTCTCAATTCTTAGTTTATCCCTCCAAATGGATAAGCTACTTCCAAGCAGTAGATCAACATGAGAGATATGCAAAATGTTTTCCTACTAAGCAATCACAAGCGCAATGTCAGGCCCATCTTAGATGAAATACAATAGCACCATTTAATGTTAATTGTCTCTCTTCTTGTCCCGAAGTCTTTGCACTTTTCCTGTTATTCTGGTGACATGCCTAACTACATCTTACTCCAATTGAATATAATGTCATTTTTCTCTCTTCTCTGATGGGCATGGAGTTCAGGCTAAGTTGAAAGGCAAGTAAAGAGCTGTGGACCTCTTGCAGAACATGCTCAGCTACTGCTTCTTGGGTATGGTACAGACTGCAGGTCAAGAGCCTCTGCTCATCTTAGACACTGCAAGCCACAGGAAAAGGTGCACATGCTGGTAAGGGAGGCTCCAAAGCAATGTAGTATTCCCACAGTGAAAAGATAATTTTTTTCATCATATGTTTACTTAGCACAAGGCATCTGATCCCAACATTTGGTCTTTCAGTCTTGCCAAAATATTAAAGCAGAATAGGCCTACTTAGGAACCATATATTATTTTTTGTATCTCAGAATAGGAATTTAAGATAGATTAAAATAGTAATGGCTTTGATATACTTCAAATAAAAAAGATCAGAATTAATTCCTCAAAGTTTGCAGAGATTGGGATCCAATGAAGGGGTAAAGATTTATAGATTTCTTATAAATCTTGTGCAAGAATAATGAACCATAATTCAGACTTCTAGCTTTGAAAGCACTACATTTACATTTCAAGGAAATGAGTATGTATAAATTGATTTGGTTTTATTTGATGTTATTTTTGCATCCCAAATTAAGGACAAAATCAAAAATTACTAATAGCAGGAGGTTGTGTGTGTTAGATTTAGTCCAACATAACTTAGCATTTGCAATGCTTGGGTTTGTATAATTACCTGTTCACTCCGATATAACCAGCAGATGATCTTTGAGATTGACCTCTAAGTAGTGATAGTCCCTCTGTGTGCTCCACACACCTTTGGAAAGTGATGAGCTGTTTTGTTCTTGAACATTCATTCAAGGTTACCTTGGCAACCACTTGATAAGATGGTGCCATAATGTCTGTCCAGCTTTTTTTGCTATATCATGAGTTTATAGACCAAATAATTTGAAAAGATGGCTCCCTCCCCCCGGGCCTATAGACTCAGTATAGATTTCTTGTTATCTTAATAACAAACCCACTACTTTACTTGCCAACAGTCCTGTGTTTTTTGTGGTGCCTCTTCCCATGTGTATGCAGGCAACTGCTTTATATGCTACTAAATGCAATTACTAAATACTTATTTTTAACCTAGTTTTTTCAAATTTATATGATCATACTTATAAAGACAGGTTTGTCTCTGCTCATTTTCATTCTAAATTCTGCTTGCCTGTAATATTTAACCATGTGACAATTTTAACTAAATTTAAAGAAATATATGTCAAAGGTATTAATTTCTTTTCTATTTTTTGTTATAATAATATTATTAAAGATTATAATTTAACATTAATTTGATGTACTGACATACAGAAGACAGATTTTAAAGATACCAGTTTCTGACACAATTTCTGAAACTGAGAGAGAGACTGTATTGCTGCCATCAGTGAGGGAAATAAGACATTTCGTAGTCATTTGCAAATTTGCATTCATAAAGTCATAGTAAATTTAGGTCACAGAGCAGCTTGAATGGACATTATGTTTCCCTTTTCAATTATTACAATTCTATATGTGTTGCTGTCAGCCTTTTTAGCAAATAAGAAAAGTGTTCACTACTGTTCTTTTCCTCCTTTTTTTTTTTGGTGTGTTGATTATTTTCTTCTTTAACTATTGACATGGATAAGCTAATTTTCATCTTCCATTTAACAATAAATGGAACTTCATGGTTGTATTTACATTCTTCTATTTTAATGCCGTGGTAATCATTTGACAAGTTGTAAAGTGGGAGTTAAGAACTGCTGAGGGTGACAAAACCTGCTGTAAAATTAAATGTGTAAGAAATTTCAGTATGTGGTTTGTAAAGGAAAAAGATGCCTGCGTACTTGAAATAGACTAGGTGAAGCCCTACCCACTCAAGTACATTAACATGGTACAGTGAGCTATGAAAGCATTCTTTTCTGTATGCTGACATAAAAAACTGGCTAGTTTCAGTGTAAAGACTAGAATTCAAGCCTATATTAAAGATTCCAGTAGCCTGAACAAAAGACACAATAGAGCTTCAATTTTGATCTGGGTTGTTATTCTAAGTTCAAAACTTTACACAACATGCAGCTTTGTCACAGCCTGTTTCTCTGTAGGTAATGCAAAAAGGACACTGCTGTGCTTTTTGATTGCAGAGCTGACTCAATGTGCAGCAGGCTCTGTTGCATTGCACAGACATGTTCTGCCTTCATTTTTTGAGGTTTACCAGGAAATCTGAAATTATAAGAAAAACAATCTTCCATAGTCAAGACTAGTGTCTGAATTTAAAAATTAAAACCAACCAACAAAATAAAAAAACAAAATCCCACAAAAATTTAATAGGTTCTAGTTAATATTCCCACAGGTAGTATGAGCATTTTTAAGTTCATAGAATTGTAGAATCATAGAATAGTTAGGGCTGGAAAGGACCTTAAGATCATCTAATTCCAACTCCCCTGCCATGGGCAGGGACACCTCCTAATAGCTAGAGAAAATGTCAGGCTGCATTTACTTAGCATTGCATATGGAAACTGGAATTATCAACAGCATCAATTTTAATAAAAATTGATACAATCATGCAAGAAGATGGACTAGTGAACTTCTAAGGTTCTTTTCAAGCTTGCTCTCCTATGATTCTATGAATTTGACAAAATCTGACAAATCTACAAGTCTTTGGGCTTCAATCAATCAAGATTAAGAGATTTACTATGGAATATAATGAGAAAGTCATCTACTGCCGTTAACTCCCTCTTGAAATGTTTTATTGTATTTTTTGTTGCCATAACCAAAGGAAATCCTTGGTCAAAGCATTATAAGTTCTTGTTTTGAGCTTGAAATTTTATCCACAAAGACCCACACAAACTATTTTGTTTTAATCATGCTTCTATTTCAGCAAACTGGAAATTTACCAGGGTTTTTAATTTAAACGGCTATACAACAGACAGAGTTCTAAGAGGAAATGAACTTTAGTTTGAAAAATAAGATCATATTTTATTAAGAGACAGAAATGCTTTTTGAATTTATTTCATAGTTAAAAGAAAAAAAATGAGATACTTTGCCATTTTTATAGTAAAAGCTATGTTGAGATCAAGTTATTTTCTAGTAGCAGTAAGAACAAACATAGAATCATAAATCATAGAGTCATAGAATAGTTAGGGTTGGAAAGGACCTCAAGATCATCAAATTCCAACCCCCCTGCCATGGGTAGGAACACCTCCCACTAAACCATGTCACCCAAGGCTCCACCCAACTAGGCCTCAAACACCACCAAGGATGGAGCATTCACAGCTTCCTTGGGCAACCTATGCCAATGCCTCACCACCCTCACAGTAAAGAACATTCTCTTTATATCTAATCTAAACTTCTCCCGTTTAAGTTTTAACCTGCTACTCCTTGTCCTATCACTACAGTCCCTAATGAAGAGTCCCTCCCCACATCCTTACATGTTTTGTGTTAGAAAGTCTAGTGAGATATTGACAGATGGCCACCTTGCCTTCATCCTCTTTTCTGTTTTTTATACTTGGAGCATCCTCAGCATTACTTTCCATGCAGAACCCAGAGATCCTTCCTTAATAGAGTATGATGGAACAAATCTTTAGATGGGTAGATTTAGATTAGATATTAGGAAGAAATTTTTTCTATGAGGGTGGTGAGGCACTGGCATAGATTGCCCAGAGAAGTTGTGGCTGCCCCACCCCTGAAAGTATTCAAGGTCAGCTTCGATGGAGCTTTCAGTGATCCGATCTAGTGGAAGGTGCCCCTGCCCATGGCACTAGATGACCTTTAAGGCCCCTTCTGACTGAAATAGTTCTATGACTCCATGATCCTATGCTAATTCATATGGAGCAAGGGTTTATAGATTTCAGAATAAGACCTTTGAAAAGATAATTTCTCATCCACCAAAATGAAAGTTATAACCTGGGAAAGGAAAATAAATCCCTGTAGTTTGATGCATTTACCCCAGAATTCCCTTGTACTCAAAATTACTCTTCACCTTTCTTATAAAGTCACAAATTTGTTCTGCATATTTTCCAGAACAGCTCTCTTCCCTGCCTAAGTTGGGCAGCAGTCAGAGAGGTTATTCCTACTCATGGAAAACTTTAAGAGTTTGAAATTTCTAAACTGTCTTCAGTATAATTTGTTTGGTTTTGTGCTACCACATTTTCAGTTGTAATCCTTAACCTTAAAAAATCTCTAGTGCACCTGAAAAGATCTTGGTCACAGAGCAGCCTGTCTGGCCAGCTACCCAGGTCAGTAGATGGAAACTAAGATGCTTCATCACCCCATCTGTGCCACTAAGCTAGCAGAAATTCAAGGACTTTCAGAACTGTCCTCTTCAGATTTCTGTGAAATCAGAATTGGCAAAAGATACTGTCATAGTAGAAGGCTTTCAGTTTGCCAAACTGCCAATTCTAAAATTACCTTGATCATTTATTAATTTTTAGTTTTTCATTCTTCCCTATCAAAGTCCATCTAATTAACTAAGTTCTAGCTATGTGAATTGTATTGTTGCTAAGCTATAATTTCTATTCAGAAGATTAAAGAAGAAAGACGACTTAGCTTTTCTACACTTATCTATGTACAATATTTAAAAAGTTGGATGTGAATACAGAAGTATGGAAAGAGAAAGCAGAGGCTGTATGCATGTAACTTATCTCTTCCAGATGGAGGACTAGCAGGAATTCAGAGTCTGAGTATCTGGAATCAGAGTTCTTGCTTCCCTTGGTAATATAATAAATTTCAATTTGTTGAGGGATTAAAGCCAGCAACATGCTTTTAAAATAACAGAAGGAACTATGATTGCTGTTTCTTTTCAAATTGGCACCCTGAGAAAGCTCGTGAATGATACACAGCCCATAATATCTGAGTAACTCTTTGCATTATTCTTACACAAAGCAATCAGTAAAATAGATTGTATTTGGAATATAAACCCAAAATGATTTCTAATAAATTAATTTAAAGTAAGGTTAAGATCCAAATGGTTTTACTAACTTTAAAACTTGGGGAAACTGGTGTCCCTTAGGTATAATTAGGTGATAGCGTCACAAGAATAAAAGACAAGGTATTTTAACTCTACCTGTCTAAATCAATTAAAATAGACAGAAGACTAAAAATCAACAAAACCTCTGAGTTACGGGTATTTTACTGTAAAAAATTCCCAGTGCCTTCCACCATTTCTTGTAACCACTATACAAACAACAAGGTACAGCTACCTGGTGGCTTGTCCACTAGAGATTATTGTGACTTAGAATCAAATACGTCCACCTGTTCTGTCCCTGACATTTAGCTTCAGCTAGCTTCTTTATTTACCTCTCATGCTTTTGTGCTTTTCAAGCTCTGGCAAAAAGCTGTGGAGTATATTCTATTGTCTTCCTTTTGTCAAGTAGTACCTGGCATTTTGGCCTTTTTGAGGCAACTTTCTGATAGAAGGAAAAATAGTGTCATGGAGCTCTGCTGAGCTTGTTTATTTATAGAGTATATGCTCTTGAGCAGCAACATGGTAGGTAACAAAGATAGGAAACACCCTTCTTTCAGAAACCACAGCTTCTTCATCAAGAAACAACAGAGGTCTGAAAATTATCCTTAATGAAATCTTCATGGAAGAGAGTAATTTCTTCCTCTTTTGCTAGAATGCACACCAAGAAACTGTGTCACACAAGCAATAACTAAACAGCATTTCCTCAGCCAATGTACATTGCTTACATGAATTAAAAAAAAAAAAAAGTAAAATAATGTGTAAGATTTTCATCTGATGAAATTCAAGATGCACTTCACCATCTGCTTATTTGTCTTCACTTAAATGATCTCATTACCATCCTAACAAACACCTGAGAATATAAGTAGCTTGTCCAGACTGCGCTCGTGGCAGGGAAGTAATGTTCAAGAAACACTTACAGCAATGCCTGAGCCTCACAGCCCAACTTGCTTCTACTCAGAAATATCATTCCAGAACCTACAGTGCCTCCTGCACCCTAAATCAGTGGCTGCATTCCTCTTCTTTGAATTAAATGTCATATAGTCTAACAAAGACAGAGGGATGACGAGGTAGGAAGCAGCAGTTAAGAAAGGTGCTTCAAGATATACCATAAACAACACAGAAACTTAAGACAATCACACTAGCCAGAAGAGTCTGGAAGCAACAAGGTTTAAGCTAAAAATGTTTGCAGGGATAACGGGAATGTAGATTACAAAATCAAATAAGAATCTAGGTCCTCAGTGTTCACACAAAATCTGGAAACTCTGTATGTCTAAGAGTTAACTGTAAGCCTGGGACTCATGTAAATGTGTTGCTTCACAAAAGCCATAAATTACAGTGCTCAAATATTGAGGCCAATCCTACCTTTTCATGATGTGTGTTCTAGAAGAAAATTAAACTATTAAAGATTCATTTTATTTTCTATTTTTTTTTAATTGTCTTTTACTATTTCTACAGAAGACTTTAGACAGCTGTTTCTATATTCAGTTCCAATGACCAACATTTATTTTCAGGTGTACTTGGGATCCACCTGGATCTCAAAATGCACATCTTTTGTCTACTTATGCAGTCACTAACTTAAGAAGTCCCTACAGCATGTTCTTGACTACAGATTAATCTGCTTTCGAGACTGACCTCTCATAACCAATTCTACACATCACTTTGTTTTCTCAAACTTTACATTCTTGAAACTTCAGTGACTGTTCTTAACTTTGTGGTTATTCTCTCCACTATCCTAACAAGAAGCAAAATAATATTTTTATTTTATTTTTTATATTTTTTTAGCAAGACATAGGTGTTGATTAGTATTCTTTCTTGTGTTTTGTACACAAAATGTATGCGCATTGTTGATTCTAAAACCATACTATAAGATTAAATTTTGTAGGACTTTCTAAGCCATTTGTTCTAAGCTTAGCTTTTGAAAAAAAAAAAGTTTTCTCCTACAATGTAATGTACAGTCTAATAAACAGCAATATTAGGAGAACACAGCTGATTTCTACTGGCTGACATTCATCTGTTCATAGTGTGAAATATAGAATATATAAATTCAGTTCCAATAGAAAGCATAGAAGGCATTTGCCTTTGCCTCTTTTGACAAGAGAAACAACATATTCCTATCTACAGCATAAAGCTCTGTCTACATTAATTTTCCTGAAGGCTTTTTAGTGTTGATTCCACTGAAGAAGCAGGGCTAAGAGGTAAAAGGGTCATTAATGTCACCAGACAGTTTCCATCAGACTCAGTCAAAATTTTGTCAAAATTTTAAGGATTCATGAGAACAAAGGGGTTGGTTTGTTTGCTTTTCTCCTCTTAAAGTGAAATTTAGAAATAAAGTGTATATAGTGAGCTATTCGGATTGCTTCCTCTGTGGATACAGTATACTAATTATTGTATCCAAACTACTTTTTGTCTAAAATGAGGACTAGAGAGAAATTTAGATGGTTGAAAATGGAGCTTCGACTGCCTCATGAAGTATCTAATTAGCAGGGATGAGGTTATTGTTGCTTTGTTAGGAACTGACAAACCCACATGTATCTGTGAAATAGTGAACATTTGGAAGTGTTTCTATGCTAAATTCAGGATCTCAAAAAGAAAGCTCTTGTTATGTATCAGGTCTTTAAATTCAGCTGGATAATTTTTATTTTAGAATTACACTTCCAATTTTAAAAGAGCAAAAATAATAATAATTTAAAAAAGAACATCTGTTTCTGACCAGTTGCATTCTTAAGGTTTTATTTTCAAACATGAATCATTCACAAATGAGCATCTAAGAAGACATTTCTGAGAATACACCAAAACAGTTCTACATTGCCATATATCATATAGAAATGGAAAGAAATAAGCAAAAGACTTTGTCAGACAGCTGTAACAGAAAGATTAAAAATGCTCATAAAGTATGAAGTTCACATGGCATGCAGATTTTGCTACAATCAAACTGCTTGTAGACCAATGCATTCTGCTTATTTCTAGACCCAGAAAGACTCAGTGCAAACAAGCTGCTTGCATCCTTGGAAATATTTCTCATGCTATTAAGAATGTTTTCTGGAGTCTGAGATGCTTTGTGATTAATTTTAAGGAGTAACTCAGTATGTAATTTTTGATAACAAGAATTCTCTTTACGTATTGGTTCTTATCAATTTTAAAGGTTAATTATCTATTTGTCTCATAATTGATAAGTAAAGATGGATTCTGGATGTTCTAAAACACTTTTCTCCTGTTACATGTTATTAGGGAAGAATTTGATCAGAAGGCAAGCACTTTTTGTCCATTATGAAAGAAAACTTTATTCCAAACTAAATGTATGTCACAAAGATAGCCTTTCCCCGGGAATTTTCTAGGCAGGTTAAGGGAGTTGGAAAAGTACTGGCTAACTATTGTCAGACTTCAGCTGTATGATTCTATTTAAATCTTGAAAAAATCCTTTTTAAGGAGAAGATCTATGATAGGCAGAGAGAGATGGAAAGTTATTGTCATGTATATTTTACTTAACATATTTGGTGTGAGTCATGAAAAATCTTCTTACATATTCTTACAGTACATATTTATGAATATGAGAGGCAAAGAAAGAAAGCCTAGAGCTGCCAAGCTCAGGAGTTTGACACATCATGCAATGGCATTTGAGTAAGTGCTTCAAATGGTTAAAATAAAGTCCAGACCAGGAAGCACTGGGGTTTTTTTTTTTCATTATCATAGCAAAAAAAAGTCATACAGCAAAAGTGATCACATTTTGGGTATTTTCAATACTGTTCATTTTATATTTCACTATATATGACACACTGTACATAGGTTTTTAATGCCTTTATGTCTTCTGTGAATTCATTATATACCTATGACATGCATATATCTACGTATAAATATATATATGTAATTTTATTAAAAGCTTTAATCTAAAATTTTCTTGTTCTTTTACTTGCATCTCCAATTTACTAAGGGATCCAGATTATTCTTGGACTTTCATAATTTACTAAAAATGCCTTTGTTCCTTATTGTGTTAAAAGTCTTGTGATTTTTCGTTGGAAAAGAGAACAGTAATGGTAGAAAAAAAGGAGGAAAGGTAAACACTTCTCGCCTTTCGGATAAGAAGCAGGAAAACAGATACAATTGCATGTGAATTCATGTTTGATTTTTAGATAAAGCACATTCTATTCTGAAGCTGGAGAATGTCAGAGAAAGTCTGCTGGAAAGCTCTTAATTAAAAGAGGTTTGGAAGGATTGATCACTAGGAAAAGAAGAAATTGAGAAGTAGAAAAGCTTTATGAAAATTACCATTCTGGAAACAGCAAAAAGGAAATGTATTTTTTGAAAACTATTTTCTAATTGTAAAGAGATTATTTCTTCTGAACTTTCTTTCAAGTACTTTATTGCTAGTATATTTGAAAATATATTGATAGAATTTAAAAAGATCAAAATAGCTTTAAATATGTATGTGATAAGAGTTTAAAAGCTATTTGAAGCAATTCAAAATGCAATAATTATTGTCTATATAGCTATGTTGTTCTAGAAAGCTCTTTTTGTTAATGTTTACCCCACAAGGAAGTGGGGTAGACCTCCCCAAATATTCTTACAGGAGAGATCACTACATACTCTGTAGAGCTTTGTGGAGAATAAAGCAGCAGAAAGATCTCAATTTATTAGAAGTTTTCTATTCACTCTCTATTTTCATCTTTTAGTTTTCATTCATTTCAGCTCTGGTCTACCAAAGCGAACCTGGAAAAAAATAGTTCATTTAAATTCCAGATATCTCTACATAATAAATAGATAATCTGAATAATTCTTGGGACGACCTAATATTGCCTGAATCTTTATACAGCTCTACACTGGACAGAGTGTACACAGAAGTACTGATGTACTTCATTTTTATTGTATATTTATTTATATGTAGATATTGTATATTTATTTATATGTAGATGAAAAAATACTGTTGGGTAGTATCTTCCTTATTCTTAAACTACCTTATTCTGTCTTAAGATGTCTTCTTCATTAGAAAGATTGCCTCTTACAGAAAGCAATCTGAAATTATTTTAATGCATACGATAAATAATCAAAAACTATTCAGTAAAGGATTGAGAAAACAGACACCTTGGAAGTAGATCTCATTATAAAAAGGCAAAAATTCAACTCATTCTGTTTCTGCCACAGATACACTAACAAATATTAATTACGAAAGTATTGCAGTATTTTTTGTTGAACTACATAGAAATGCTTGTAGGATGTGTTGCTGATACAAACCTTCAAACATTTCATATACAGTAACAGCCAAATGGGATTAGAAAGGAACAGTTCAGCAGCAAGACAGCAGTGATCAATAGCCTACTGTTAAATATTGAAAAATTCTCTTCTATAAGAAAGCCAGAGAAATAGTGTTCACTTTCCTCCATCACAGGCTCAAAATTACCAAATGTCCCCCTGGGCCATCTCTTCAATCTTTCTTCTGATGCTCTTCCTTTCACTTAATTTGAAGGGCTAGGAGAGCAAAAGAAACCACAAAAATAATGTCCAACTAAACAAAATATAGCTAAAGTAAGTTGAAGACATTCCAAAGTGAAATGCGAAATGGTTAAAGCGGTATGCCCAGATGCCCAAAGTTTCCTTTTTCTTGTCAGATGAGTTAAATGCAGGGCAATTGTTCTCATCTAGGAAAGGCAAGGAAAGGAAGTCACTAAAGTTCAAGCAATATGTGAGTGCAGTTCTGAAATAAGACTGTTCAAGCACATACTTGCACTGAACCATCTTAAGGCACTCATTTAAAGAGACTTAATTATCATGTCTTCTATTTAATATGTAAGCTAAGGATGAGGGTTGGTGGGGTTTTTTTCTTGCATACGTTATATAAGAGAAAGCATTATTCCTGTAATTCAAAAGTCTTGCTTGTATGGAACAGAACCTTAAAATTCTGATCTAAATTGTGAAAATTTCTGAAAATTTTAAACCATTACTGTTTACAAATACATTATAAAAGCACCCCTTAAATGGACAAGTACTTTATAAATATGCTTACTTGTTTTGTGTTTGAAACCCTTATTAGTATTTCCAGCATTTATACATGTGAAAGTGATTTATGTGTCAATCAACACAGATAAACTACTTTCAGGATAAGGCAATTTAACTTCTGCTAAGAAAACTGTTATTTGAGATAGCCTGGATAGAAACCTGCTGGGGTTTTGTATTTGTTTTTCCTGCTGCTTTATCTAGCTGTATTTTTGGTAAATTCATTGCAGCAGTATTGCAAAGGGATCTCTTGACAGAAAAAACACTGCAGGAAGATTTTGGAAAATAAGCCTAGAAACACTGTAAAAGAAGTCTTACCGTTATACAGTCGCTATATACCTTTGACAAAAGCTCTGTGCCAGCTGCTTACTTCATATAAAAGGACAGATGTTAGGAGAAAAATCTAGCACTTTGTAAAAGGAATACAACAGTCCAACATTAAAAGGATCTGAAATAATTCCTAGGTCTGTTTCACGCTGTAAACCCAAAAATCATTTCAGTGAACACGTTCTCTAGATTTTGAATACTCCTTAATAGAAATTAACACATAATCAGTTTAGAAACATTGTGTCTGGCTGCTGTGAAACAAAGGGAGAAGTAAGTGATGGTGGAGCAGAGCCAGAGCATGCTGTACAGGAAACACTGCTGAAATTGGAGTATTGACTTGCACTCCCAATGGCACAGCACGGAGAACATCGTTGCTGAACAGACTTGCTATTAATTCTGTTGCCTACATAGGTCATGGCTGCTAAATTAACTGTCTTTAGTGATATATTAAGTTCTCAAGGTTAGCGACAGATTTTGTTCCTCATCTGCTCTGAAGCTGACAGCAGCCATTGTTGCTGCTTCTGCAAATCGCACTGAAGCTATAGACTTTGTGTGTATGACAGCGACTTTAAGTAGTATTGCGGCTGTCATGCAGCATTCTTGGTTATTAAAAAAAAAAGGAAAAAAAGTCAGTACCCTATGAGTTATCACACTGCATGAGAGTGTTCATTGTGAGAGTTTAGAATCCTTTTGCAGTATCTTAATGGAGCTAATTCAAGATATCCTCAAATTGTTATAAGATTTGTCTTATTTCTGCTGGAACTTTATGACCTTGTATAGCTAAAGTAAAGGAAAACACTTCCTTGCTCTTTGGAGTACCTTAATAAAACTGCTCCCACCTTCCTTCCACATATAAATGCATTTTCACATACAATGTTCTTATGCTGGTTTCCTTAACTCATTCACACCTGTTTACACGAAAAAAAGAGCTAGTCTTTTCAATGCCTTCTCAGTGAAAACTTCCCAATGTGTAACAACAAGCACATTTCCAGATGCTATGTAGCTTTATATACAGCAAGAATGCTTAGCTCTGTAGAAACTGCATACATTATCTGCATAGTTTACAGCTACAGAAATAAAGAACCAGGTCTCTGCCAGGCTTGGCAAGAGGTAATGGAAGAACTAAGTGTTCTTTTAAACAGAAACAGTTAATAAGCATTATTTCTTAAAGCTACTGCTTTGCTGGGTTGATACAATGAATCAACTCCCACCTGTGTAAAAACACAGTTGAGCTTGACTTGGATAAAGGAATAGATTTTCTTTTGTATAATCGTGGAGTTGGTTGGGAGGCATGAATTTTGAAAACAAGGTGTCTAATTATACTGGTACAAACAACTGTGTTAAGAGCACCACTAATGAATACCTTTTAAGGCCATGAACTGGAAAAAGATTTGTGCTGTTAAGAAATACCACAAACACAATAAAATGATCTTTGTCTATTTCAGTATTTTATCTAAATTCAGATGTGGACAGGTTATTTTGAATTTGCTGGGAAAATTAACATACATTTTTTCCTTCCTTTATAATGTCAGTAGTACTAATTACAACAAAACCCTTAATGTTGGTGGTTTTGCAGACCTAATATAATCTGCTAATATGAGGAAGAGTAGGCTGTATAGCATAAGTGGAGGAAACTAGAAACAAAGTAAAAAATCAAAATTTTGCACCTTTAAAAGCTTAAATTTAGAAAGAACACATTATAAATTCTAAACAACGTTGATCAGTTTGATACCATAACCCATTTTGAAAATATACTTCAGTTGATAAGAGCAGCTGGAATAACAGAACAGAGAAACGATATATAACTTCATTAAAAGTAAAAAAAAAACTACATACTTTCCATGAAAGACTGGCCCAGTTTTTAAGCCAAAGGTTTTCATTATCTCAGCAGACAACCTTTAGATAAAAATGTGGTTTTAATTATTTATTTGGGATAAAAGGAAAATTATTTTGCATAAAAATTTACTGCTCTTAGGAAAGGCAGTTAAGGGGAAAGGCTAATTATTTTCATAAGTAATAATAACTGCATTGACAAACCAAGCCTTTCTCTCCACCTTTTCTTGTACATTAAGTTGGAGTTTTTACAGGAAAAAAAGCAACAGAGTCAACGGACTAGGAAATAGCATGTTTAGGTTGGTTTCTTTCAAACTGACTTAGGCTCCCAATGCATCCACAGGGCTCCACAAAAGTTCCTGAGGAACCTGCAGCATAAAAGGGGGTAGTGATGTTTCTCTTAAGCAAAGTGTGAGACATTTACTCTTTCATAATTGAAGGGGACTTGTGGAGAATCCAGCTTTACTAGTTTGGAAAGCACCAGAGGGAAAATAAGTGGGCGTTTCTTACTGCAGACAGCATAAACACAAAATAAAATTTAATGATTAAATTTAAATAGATTAAAATTTATTAATCCCATGAGTTCAGAGAAAGTTATCAGAAAAAAAAAAAAGTATTCTGGCACTGTAGACTGGGTGCATTGTAAACGTATCAGCTAATATGATTATTGAATCTATTATTTTCAGGGTGCTGCATAATAGTAGATCATTCTGAAAAAAATAAACAACTCATCTATCCATAAATAAAATAATCTCTCTTTAATCCTGGAACCTCAGAACTACCAAATACTCATTTTAATGCAAGAGTTTGAATTAAAAAATTGTTCCAATTGCTAAATATTGTAATTACATCAGTTTCAAAGTTAGAGTGAAAAAGAAATGCTGGAGTTTGTTTATCTTAATGTTACTACACACCAGCAATTTTAAATGACAGAAAATTGACCAGATTCTACCCTTAATATTGCAGCTTTCAAAAATAAGTATTTGACCTCTTAAATGGAGAACAGATGCCAGAGATGAACAGTTTCAAAGAAAGCTTCTTAAATATAGGCATTCATATTCATACCCAGACATGAGTGAAAGTGATCTGTTTATAAAAACCAATCATGATTTTTACTGAGCTTTGTGAAGTGCTTAAAACACCCTGGGGGATGGAGAGGGGAGAAGAAAGAAGGGGGAAGCAAAAAAAAAAAAAAGAAAAAAGAAAAAAAATATTTTAGTTCTTGTCCTGGGTTCAGCGCAGCAGTCGTTTTATATTTCTCCTTCTTAGTGGCTGGTGCAGTGCTGTGTTTTGACTTTCAGCCTGGAAACAGTGCTGATAACACCCATGTTTTTAGCTACTGCTTAGAATGTTTACACTGACCAAGGACTTTCTGAGCTTCATGCTCTTCCAGGGAGGAGGGAAAGCCAGGAGGAAGCAGAGACAGGACACCTGACCCAAAATAATCAAAGAGATATTCCATACCACAGCACATCATGCCAAGGATGTAAACTGGGAGTTACCTGGAAGCATTAGGTCACTGCTTGGTCGGCGGGTGGTGAGCGGTTGTATTCTCTTCCCTTGTTATTTGCCTTCTCATTATTCTTATTGGTGGTAGGAGCAGTGGTTTGTGTTATACCTTAGTTACTGGACTCTTCTTATCTCAACTCATGGGAGTTGCATTCTTTCGATTCTCCTCCCCATCCCTCCAGGAGCCAAGGGAGGAAGGGAGGGGAAGTGAGAGAGAGACTGCGTGGTTCTGAGTTACTGGCTGACTGGACTTAAACCACAACAGTTCTTTTTGGTGCTCAACGTGGGGCTCGAAGGGTTGAGATAATGACAGATCTGACCAGAGTGAGTCTAATCGTATCTGTGATAAGCATTCATTGTTTTGGATTAATAGTCACTCATCGCAATGCTGATTTATTGGCTCTCAAAGTTGTTGCTTTTGATCTCACAGGTTCAGCATGTTGTACACTACTTACAGCTGATATTTGCTGTGTTAGCATTTCTCAGATGGGGGATTTGAGCTAAGGTTCTTGTCTCATTGTACTTTATAGTAATGACTTGTAATACAATAGACTCATTGATTGTGAAACTGACCTGGCTTGCTTTCTCAGTGTGGTCACCACCTCTATACTTTGGGAGGTGTATAATAGAAGTGCTTAGCAATTACCCATCTTTTTTCTCCTTCTTGGGTGGTCAACCTGTGAAGGAGACATTTTGTTACTCTCCCAGCACCCCCACCCCCCCCAGATTAAAACATCGTTTGAGAGTTTTGAAGGTTTTGAATGGCCTTTAAGTACCCTTGAGACCTGCTTGCTAACTGTGATACGAATTGTCATGTTAGCACGCGTACAGAGTGTGTTTTACTCACAACCATTTTGTCTGATCTCAAGAGTTAAACAGAGTTGGGTTTGAGCCTTGTCTAGGGTTAGACAATGATGTAGGAGGACCAAGAGATTTTCCCTGAGGCTGGACAGTCATGAGTGGCAGGGTGTATGGGATAGCATGGGCAAGCATCTAAGGCAGGGGGCCTCTCAAGTGCTTTGGAATTTCACCACTGAACAAGTGAAAAATCCAGAAAAATTAGTAAAACACTTAAGTGAGGTGTGCTGTCATTCTGGTCATACCAGAGATGGACAAATCATGGCAACATGCTGGGGTTTGGCCTATGCATACAGGGCCTTGTTCAACACTATCCAGCACCTTCAAAAGGAAAAAAAAAAGACTGCTACTGCTGAACCCAGGACAGTTCTGAATTTTTTTGTACATTAATATAGATACATTTACTAAATTTTAATCCACACTGGAATTATGCAATGCCAGGTTATTTTAATTTTATTAAAAACAATTATTTATAACAAGTTCAGTGTTAAGCATCTTATATAAAGAAAATAAGCTAGACTGAAATAATTCTAAGATAGTTAATAATGTAAATAAAAATTTAAAATATTTGTAGGGAGGATTATAGCCTGACCGAGTATCATTCAATGCCAGTATTTAGTTTCTTGCATATTCAGAAAAGTGTTTATTTTGGTATTTATAAAAAAAGTATTAAGAAAACCACCAAGAAAATACTGATCCACACTCTGTTGTATTTACATGTCTATAGAAATGTAAAATATAAATATTTAATTCTACCTTTGAAAACATACACATATATATCCCACATAATTAACAAAATATTTTTTCTGCCTTACCATAATTCTGAGACAGTGCATGGCTCATCTCTGCTAACTCTACTGTGTACACTTAGTACATGGACATCTTGTGAAGAGAAAAGATTGTGCTGCTGTTTCAAAAAATACTGTCATTACCCTGATGAGACACAGAAAAACAGCATAATCTTAATTCCTATCTGCAAGAATAAGTAATTTCTATTAATATTTCAGCTGGTGAGCAATTTGTCCTTTGAGTATTGCAAGATTATAGCAAGAGGAGAAGATACCAATAAAACCATAGTTTAGTGTTGAAACTTTAGCACTTTGACATCATGTGGTCAATGAGCTGAAGTGATTTATAGCACATGAGATGAGTCATGTTCCCCTTGACTGTATTTAACAAAGATCAGATTAGTTAGAGGAAACTGATAATGTACATTTGAATTATGTAATCAGTTTGGTTTTCAAAAAAAGGAAAAATATGGGATGTCTGAATTAAAGCGCAGATCCCTCAGAATGAGACACACTAAAGCCTGCTCAACCTGAAATTTCGGTGCTATCTTGAAATAGTGCAGAAAATCTCTTATAATTTAAATTGTTTGTCAACCTTCAAACATCCTTAATAATGTTTATTTATTATTTTATTCAGAAATGACACCCTGAGGATAATAGATGTAGCTGGAATTAATAATAAATTCACTTACCATAGGTTATTAATTTCTGAGAGTTGGTTCTTGGACATACTCACTGTAAATGGACTTAATGTAAATAGCAGAACTGCTGGAAAACTTAGTAAAAAACCCTTTGTTTTTCAGTAGAAAGTTGCTAAGGTAATTAATCAAATCTTCATCAGACACAATATGAAACTATTAAACTAGAGACATAAGGACCAGAGCAACAACAGTAAGAAATAAGTCAGAACACTGATTTAGAAAGTAGGACATACACGTTCAGTTTTTAAATTCCTTGGTTTATGTAAAATATGCACCAGAGACTTGAACCTTGGTCTTTCACTTTCTAACTGGAGTCTCCCAAGAAATGAGTTACTCCTGGCTTGCTAGTGCTGTTTTTCTCAGTGTGAAGTGGAAAATGAACTTGGCTTTTGTGGTGGCTGGTTCTCACATGAGTATATTTGTCAAGAAGAGAGGATAGTAAGACTCCTTTTTATTGGAATATTGACATTTAGATAAAATAGATCTATCAAAAGTTTCTGGAGAGTTTGAATTCAAAGTAAAATGAAAGAAAGTCAACTTCTTTGATATCCAACTACTGTACAATATGAATTGTTAATAACCATTGAAATGTCAATGTTAGACACTTTGCTGTTGTTTTTCTTGCTCTTAAAATAGCCGTGGCTTTTTTTGTTCACTTTATTCTACCTGTTCAGTAATGGCAAGAGATTCTACCGGCAAAAAGTGAATTTACAGGAAAGTAGAATAAGACAAAATGGAGTGACCTCAAAGAAATTACAACTAAACAGGGAAGAAAATGAATGACACATCAAAGCCTCAGCTTCAAAGACACTCCCAGGTGGCTCATTTCAGAATATGTATCACAGGAATTGTACAATAAAGTGTTTGAACTTTTCTATGCAAGAAAAATTTTAAGAATCCTTCTCAGGAAAAAAAAAGTCCACTAAAATAAATAAATAAAATGACATTATTCAAGGACAGCTAAAAATCTAAAGTAGTTTGTGTCATTTTAGTTTATCTTGTTGTCACTTCTGAACTCTTTGTCCTTATAGAGAGGAATAGAAATTAATTGGTTAACAGAACCACCACCCATGCCTTGCCACTCAGTTTGTATGATATTATCTCCCAGGTACTGCGAATTTAAGCCTCACTGATTTTCAAAACAACCTGAAGGTGCATAATTACCTTGAAAACCTGGGACTTCAGCTTTGCAGCACTGAAATACTTTTCAAATGTATGCATTCAGATTTTCCTTATGTGGCGAGAGTACAGATTTTTGTTACAATATCTTAGTGAGGTGTAGAACATTAGGAGTCTAACTTTAGAAGTGGCTTCTGGTTTCCAGCTTGAATTAATCTTTCCATTAGCATTTACCTTTATTGTCATGATAAAGTGTTCAAAATGAAATTTTTATACTGAAATTAAATATTATAACAGACTTTGTATTTTGTTTTCTCAACCCATATAATTTTGGAATTTTGCTCCTCATCACAAGCAGAATAAATATACACTTGAAAGTCTAAATTCAGCTGCCAGAATTGGAACCTCTTGTAGAAAAAAGCTAATCTCAAACACTCAACTTTCTTTAAATGTTAGCATTTTTTTATTATTTAATTAAATTGTTGTTATACTTTAAGAAATTGAGTTTGTAATTGTTTCTTGTAAATCAATAACAAAAGCTAAAGCAAAAGCTCTCTTCGCAGCTCAGAGTTTTTACCATTATTTATTAAATTATTTCAATTGTCCTTATAGAAAAATCAAAATCTTATTTTACAAATGTATTTGTTGATCTTTTTAGTTAAATGTTCACAGTAGTAATTTTTATTTGAAAGATTAAAGAATTCTTTTCAAATGCATCTCCTTTCCCTAATCTAAAAGTCATATGAGGATTGGATGGTTTTTGTCGCTGTAAATGTTTCTGTAACAGCCTGATTACACTGGCACTTGATAAGCTCAATGTAGCAGCTGGAGTTAACTTAAACATTTGCCATTATTTGTGTACATTTCATTAAGACTTCAATAACTGAGCTCATAAAAAGCAACATCAAAAAAGTAAATTTGTTTCAAAATTTCAGGGTACAGGACAGGATTGGGTCTGTCATATACAGCTGTGGGCCATGTTTTTACTACCATGACGATGTAAATCAGGATTAACTTTGCTTGACAACTAGAAAGTACTTTCCAGAACAATTGAGAAAAATAGTAAGGAAACATTCATGAAGGTCTCATGCGCTTTGCTCTTGTTTCAGATAGGATAGATCTTATTCCTGGTACACACAAAAGTCCACATCTATGTATAAACTATATTAATATCAAGGTTAGGACATATTAATTTAAATCAGTGAGTTAAGGTGTGAAAAAAATTAAAAACCAAATCAAGTTCTGTAGAAAAACCTTGACACTACTAATGATTTTAAGAAATCCAGGATCGAATGGCTAATTATTTTATCCATTAAAAGTCAATAATTTTGAAGTCAAGAAATAGTAGGGAGGTCTTAAGTAAGTAAGGGATCATAAACCAAATATTTCTCTGAAAGAGAACACAGTGAAACAAAGTCGGGTAAGGATTCCTGTCCTTTAACATCTGACATAATTCAGTCTTTCCTGATAAATTCTCAAGAAAAGATATTGTCCCTTGGGTGTCTCCTCGGTGAACCTGCACAATGCTGCAACTGCATCTTCAAGTTCAGAGAGTTGGAATTTGCATTCCTTTCTGCCAGCATGTGCAGGGCTGTTCTTTCATTTCATGTGAGTTTTTCCCCTATAAACTCTGACCGGGAATTTCAGTGAGTGTTAAATCCTTTGGAAAAACATAAGTACAAAAAAATTGGTGACAGCAAATTTATTTCAATTCAAGCCAATTCATTGTTAAGTTATTGAAAAGACATATTCCCCATATCCTACATTCTCTGCTCAACTTTATTGATCTATCAGGTTGAATTCTTAACAGATAGCATCTTTGTGGCAAAGGTTACCGGAAAAGAAGTACCTTCTAATAGTTTGAACTTGTTATGTGTGGTACAATATGTGATTAATATCAACCAGGTAAAAGATTTAAAAAAAAAAAGTGAAAAATTTAAAAAAAAAAAGTGGGCTTTCTGGTTAACAATGCCAAACACATTTTCTTCAAGTGAAACTCAAGAGACTGCTGTCATATTCTTTTCATTTTTTTAGTTTACACACTATATCTGCAACAGTTTGTTGGCAATTTACTGTTTATATGCTCTCACTAATGAGATATTTGGTTCTGCATGAAATCATGGATTTTTCCCCCCATAATTCATAACAAAGAACAAAAATTCACATACATAATACTGGGGTTTTTTCTCCCCTTGAAGCCCTAAAATTATAACACCCTTTGAATGAAGGGACACTTAAGTTGTAATAAAGTATAGCAAATTTAGCAAAGCTGTATTACACAATTGCTTTCTCCTAGACTGTGTTTATAGTTTTAATGATATTTCAAGTAAAATTAGAAACTTTTCAGAAAGTCTCAGAGCACTTCACTGAGTTCCCCAAATGCTGATATGTTTTGAAGACTGCATTTTTTTGAATCACAGGCACTGTTTTCAATGCCAAGTGCGAATATTTCATTCAACGCTTGAATGTAAAATAGTAGATGACTCTCCCGCTATAGCATGTAGAATGAAGTATGATAAACGCAGTATTAGTGATAGAGGTCATAGTGTGTGACATTCAGGAGGAGCAGTCCATTTTAAAAAACTACAAGATAATTTTTTTCTTCTTTATTATCTAATAGCGCTTCTTCATTCTTGGGTTGGATGTGATTAGCACGCTGGATCATATATGCAACTAAAAAAACTTAACCTTATGGACAGCCAGCACCATTATATCAGAAAAAGGTTCAGAAATACTGTTCTAGAGGGTTTATGAAACAAGCTGTCCTCAACATTGTTAAGGCTGCATGCAAAACACCAGGTCACTGGTTTTGGTTATACTCATGCAATGGGAACAAAAATCTCTGGACTTGGCATGAGGAATTGCTGGACATGGCGGCATTGGAAAAGAGGTAAGGATAGCAGTAAGCACATAATGGCAACTCACAAGTAGCTACAGGAGCCGAGCCTCAAAGGAGGGATAACTGGGGACCCACCACTAACAAGATGTAAGGGTAAGGTTACCTAAGTAAAACTATAAAAAATGCTAGATTCTTTTATAGGTGTGACAAAATGGGAACTGGTAGAGAAAAAGTAATTAGGGGCAAGTTATTTACATGCGAGAAGGCTGGGGCTGAGAAAGGGAGGTACAAGGGTGGCAAAAAGGAGGGTCAAGTGATAGGAAAAGGGATGGTAAGTTTGAAAAAAATATGATTGAGAGCTTTGTGCTTGTTCTGTGCTGCTGGAGCTGGGCAACAATTCAGACCTGTTGTTCTGCCGATGCAATAGAAGTTGGTGCGCTTCTGTGGTCAGCAGTCTGGGGTTGAGGCAGAGCTGGGGGGAAGCTGTCCCTGTGGAAGGGAATAGATAGAGTGTCCTAGATATTCTCGGACTCTGTAGCTAATAGAGTGCCCTGATACCACCAATCTAGTGCTCATTGTAGGCCTGGTAGCATTCATATCACACAACGCAATGTATCTGGGTAACACAACAAAGCATTGCTTATCTCTGAAGCCTGGAGGTTTTGGATCTCTTTCAGAAACATTCAGTTTAATTATGATAGTTTCTATGTTCTTGAGAGAGATGTTGATAAGTAATTTTCTAAAGTCTTTTTATGTTAATTTAATTATGGAAAGGCTTAGATAACTTTGGAGTATGACATCCATCAGCTTTCTTTACAGAATATCAATGAATTAAGAAGAGTGGCTGCTCTTTTTTGCTTGGTTTGAGGAAGTATCATCTATGCTGCAAAAATTCGTTACTAGGGAAATAATCTTTGTTTGGGTGAAAAGGAAATAATGTGACACTGTCTCTTTTTTCTTTTTTTTTTTTTTCATTCAAAATAGTTCTTAAAAGTAAAAAAAATTAATTAAGGCAGCTGGACTGAACTGTTGGAATACGGATGTTTGGTTTTTTTTTAAATGAAAGATGTGGAAGTTTATCTGGAACATGCATCTCTTGCAGTGAAATACTTCAGACCTGAATGGTAAATAAGTGTTTCAGAAAATATATTGTGCCTAAGAAGGGTATGAACATAAAATAAGCAAACACATAGGAAAGATAACTGAAAAGAGAAAGCTGGTCTTAGTGGTGAGTAAAAATTCCCAAAGGACAATCTGGATTTAAAATGAAATAGGAACATTTTCATTAAGGGCAATCTAAGCATATATATACTTATATATGCACTTGTATTTTTCTCTCATGGTTTTCCAGTAACAGTGATGCTTACATTGGTTGTGCAGAATAAAAAAATGCACACAAGTAGAGGCTTGTACTTGAAAAGAAAATGCAAAAAGAGTGGGACATGTTTATATTGGAAGAACCAGTTAATTAAAAACACTAAGTTGTCAAAACTCATGAAAACATGAGTCATAAAAATTTTTAGGCATAGGATTTAATGATATCATTAGAGGCAACTAAATATACTGTTGTAAAGATAGGAGAGAATGGATCTCAGCAAAGTCAGGACTTGAGAACTTATATTGAAGAAATATGCAAATAAAAAGAAAAAGAAATAGAAGAATTTACTAAGAAACAATAGGATCAATTATGATTTTTTAATTCTTTTCAGATTTATCATAGATAAGGATCCAAATAAAACACCAGAAAATACAATAAACTTTGATATTTCAGGTCATTTGATACAATATCATATGGAAAAATCTTTACTTGGCATAAATATGGGAGTTAACATGAGCATTATAACATTTGAAAAAATTAGGTAAAGATGAAATGACTACAGATATACTGACATGAAAAATATTGAAAAGAAAAACTGTGAAAATCATAAGGAATATATCAAGACAAAAAAACAAGCAAAACAAAACAAAACAAAACAAATAAACAAACAAACAAAAAAAAAAAAAACACCCCCCCCAAAAAAAAACCAACAAAACAAAACCAAACAAAGTAAACAAACCCGCTAAAAGAAACATGTAAAACTTTTTATTTAACAAAGTTGCTAAGTTGTGACAAGATCTAGCTGAGTAAAAAGAGGGGTTAAGAAAGAATTTGACTGTTCTTTTTTTTCCTTGTCAGTTTAAGATAATTATGCTGAACAAAGTGCCATGTAGTTTTATACCTAATCATCGCAAAAAGCAAATAAATAAAAGTACTGAAATAAATAAATTTAATACCCAAATTGGGTCAGATTTATTGTCACTTAAGGTAACAATCATGTGTATGCATTTTGGAGGGATTTGTTTCTAATCTAGACACCATCAAACAAGAGACTTCTCAAACAATTTCAGGAGGGAGGGAAGAGATTATGTTTTAGAACCTAATTGTCTCCTTTCCCTAATAGTCTTTCATTTAAATGACTGTTAAAATTACAACAGTGACAGCACGTAGTCAACACTTCAACTCTCATCATCATAGCTTCTCAACTATTTTGTATAAGTCAAAACCCTATTCTTCCCATTTTTTCCACTGTGGCAGATGTGAAGACCAATCACATTTTTATTCCCTCCTGACAACCCTTACAAACCAAACCACAATAGAACATTTCAAAGTATTACTGTCTTCATAACTGCCATGAAATTCCGGAACTTCTGTTGGAAGACTACCACAATTTTGTCTCTTTAAAACATACTTATTCCATATTTTAATTTACTTCAATGTGATGGGTTGACCTTGGCTGAAATCCTGAAGCCCATTCAACTGCTCCTTCATTCACTCCCCTCAACAGGACAGTGGGGCGAAGTAAAGCAAAGAGGTAAAGAGAAGGAGATTACTTACCAATTACTGTAAAATCAGTCTCAACTTGGTGAAAATTAATTTATTACTGATTAAAACACATTCATATGGTGAGAAACAAGGGCAAAACCTAAAATAGATTCCCTCAACCCCCTTCTGTCCAGGCTCAACTTCAACCCTCTGTTCCTGGCTCCTTTGCTACCCCCTGGATCACCTCATTCCCCTCTTTCTTCTCTGCACTCCCCTGGCAGTACCTGGGCATCTGCATCCCATACACTTGAAATGGCGCTTAAAAATGAAAGTTCACTTGATAAAACAGTTATTTTGAGTTTAGGACATTAAGCAAGTTGTGGTTTCCTTAATAAAAATTGATTACATTTCAGTTCTTCTCTATAACCTTTGGATTACAGTCAAGGATTTCTAAGGAGTTAAGGAGTTCTTGGGAGTTCTTTAATGTTCTGTGACAGACCTGTGCATTTCAGGCATTCATCTTCACCTTCATGACATCTTTTGAAATATTCAGGTCTTAATATTTCATGCTTCCTTAAACATAGCTCAATGCTGAAAATGAATGTGAAAACAGAATGTCAGTAATGAAAAATTATTCCACACTGTGACACCTTTGCAGCAATTCTGTTAGACAGAAAAAAAATAGAAATTAGAGGTTTGGTAACTCCTGGGTACATTATACAGACACATACATACAAACACACACAGAGATTTGTGCGTTCCAGTTTTCAGTTTTCATGGCTTTCCATGATGGTGACTACTAAGTATGCACAGACACAGACTGACACCATTCAGTCTGCCCTTATGAGCAGTAGCTGAACTGAAGCCCAAGTATCTGTTCAGACCTCATCTAGTTTAATGACAGAATACTACTTTGCAATTAGGTGCTACTGAAGGAAGGAGCATTTAGCTCCTAGAGAATAGCTATCTACAGGATGAACAAGCATTGTCAAAAGTGACTTTAATTGACAGCCTGTCTAGTATTCCTAGCAGAAAGGCAAGGACTGAACAGATGCCGTACAGATGCTGAATTATTTTTGTCACTAACAGAGGTTTGAGCTGCACTGTTAATGTACCTGTGAAAATCTTGTATTTCAGCAACTCAAGAACAAAAATAAACAGAAACTCAATCTGTGTGATATCTTCAATTTACAGTAAGGTTTCTTCCTACCCATCATCAAATTCACTGTAACAGCTTTGCAATTCTTTCCTGAATTTAACAGGCTTGACAGACCCTGTAATTTTAGGTCTGTGTATCTTGCCTTGATTATACATATAGATATACATTGATAATAATATTAGTGGTGTCTAGTTTCCCTGTATCTGCCACCTGTACTCATCCTCCAAATATCATATAATAGCTGTAATCTTGATAATAGTTCTTAGAGGGCACCTGCTTGCACCAGTAACATTTGAAATCCCTGATGCTGTAGGTGAGTGCTTATAGCACCTCAATATAAAACTCACCTAACTTGTTCCTTGTTTGCAGGAAGAAATTGTAAAAATTTGGTTAAATCAATTCCTAAATTGATTTAAACTAGTGAAATCCCTTGTGTAGATGCTGTTAAATTGGCTTAAAGGTGGCCAATATTGATGTATCTCATTCATTTTGATCTAGAATTTAATTCAACTAAATTGGCTTAAATTCTTTGTATACACTGGAGCCTCAAGTATAGCAGTCCAAATTTAATTTCACACTGCAGGTTCAACAGACGTCAATGAAATTAGGACCTATAACGACACAGAAATTTTAGAAATTACTTCTGAGGGACCACAAATCAACAACTGCAAAAAATAAATTGAAGTTTTCAATAAATACAAATATCTAGACGTTATTCTGAAGATCCTATATATGGAATACAATTTTTTAAATTCTGAGCAAACAATTCCAGTGATATAAAGAGCAACAAATGCTGAGAAAATGATGGCAAAAATGAAATATATGCCACGCATTTTTGTTGTCTGTCTTTCATTTCCAGCTTAAATTAGGCTGCTGACTATTGCGAAGCTCATCAGGTTTGGCACAGTACTGAGAATAAAGACATGCATGACCATCTGTCAGAAGTGGTTGCAGTTCATCATGACTTCTATCCTCCATTATACATCTGTCTTGGTTATACATACAGAGAGATATGTATATATAATAATATTAGTGGTAGCTAGTTTCCCCTGTATCTGCCACTTGTACTCATCCTCCAAACATCATAAGATAGCCTTAATCTTGATAATAGTTCTTAGAGGGCACCTGCTTGCACCAGTAACATCTGAAATCCCTGATGTATCTGGGCCTATCTTGGGTGCAGAACTGGGAAAATTACAGCCAAAAAAAAACAGAAAAAAATGAATTTAATTCCCTTTTCCACAATCAATGTCATTTTTTTTATCAATATATAGAAAACAATAGTTTTTCTGATCTTTTACTGTTCATCCCCACTTCCAGCTGCTTAGAAAATATTACATTCAATCAAACCTGTGAATGCATACAGCTAAATTTCAAGACTTCTTCAATTATGCATACTTGCACTGGAATAGAAAGATATACATTGACAAAGATAGGGGATAAGACGAAAGTATGGAGAAATAATAAACAAATAGCCTGAAATATGTCTTATTTCAAATACTAAAGCTCCTTCCCATCATCAGTTTCAATTTGATAAAATTTGCTAGTTTCTTCTCAGTTAATACTGATAAATTTGTAGCTGCTTCTTTCTCTGATTTTAGCTTCAGTGTGCAACTGCTAGATTTGGATTGAGATGAAAGGCATTAAACCCTCTCTGCCTGGCACTGGCTCCTTTGCTTACATTTCCCAGCAGCTTTGTTTTATTCTTCTGTGTCAACTGAATTTAAAATATAAAAAATTATTTTCCTACTGGTTACTCTGAAAGGCCCGTGTAAATCAAGGTGCCTTTTGAATGAATGGAGATATGGTTCCCAAACAATAGCAGTTGCTATGGAAGCAGAGCACGGTGCTTTATGCAGATATGCAAAAAGAGGAATGCAGAAGGAGTGTAAGTGTAGTACACAAATCCAGTACAGATTGGCCTAGATGCTGATTGGCTCCAAGCACAATCTTAGGTCCCCTAAATATACTGTGTTAAATCACGTTTATACATCAGAAGATACAAAGTTTATATTTAAGTAAGTTCCATTTCCTTACTTCTAAGAAGGTTTATGGTCAGTGGGAGGCTCATTAGCATTGATTTTCACAGCCCCGGTTTAGAAGTAAAATGTCCTTGATATAGGAAATTATCTGGAGTTGATATAAAATGCTAGCTGGAATGATTCCATGTATATTTAGCAGATTTGTATCATCTTGTGGGGGAGAGAGACAGAAGATCCAACTTGCCTGAATGATTACTAAAAAATAATGCAGGCATATATTAATGCAGTTAATGAAAGTGCCAACTTTATTTAAAATTCCAAGGTCAAAAGGGATGTTTGTGGATCAAGGAGCCAGTCAGACCAAGAAAGATCAAATAGAATTATTTTTCCTTCATTAAAACATAAAAAGTCTGTAATTACTTTCATCACTAGCAAGGCAGTCTGTAACGTGTACGTGTAGCTTTCCAATGTGGCTGAAGCAGAGAGAGGTTTCTTGGACTAGATTAATAGATTTGGAAAGCGTTTGGGGATTTATTTATTTGCAGGTTGTCTAAACAATAGTTTAGAAGTGTATTAGCTCAGTGGGGCAGAAGGCCTTAAGAAGTTTAACAGCTGACTTAATTTGTGTTAATTTCTTTCAATCATGTTATCTCCATGGAGAATTCTTTAAAAGTGGTCATTTCCTTCATCCAAATTAATCAGGTATAGCAACCTGGCAGCACAGTTAATTGACCTTGTTATATGTTTTTTCTTTCTGTATTCTTATTTACATCCTCCAGTGAAATTATACCATTTAGCTCCTATAAAGCTTAAAGTTTGCCAATCCATGAAAAATTCGACCACTCCATTTTCAGTTCTCCCACATTTTCACACTGATGTCTTTCTGCATGTTGGACATTTTTCTTTTTTTTTTTTTTTCCACACAATATAAATACAGCTGCTGCTTAATTTTCTCTGGACCTTTAAACTTTATACAAATTTGCCTTAAAGGTAAGGTTCCTTCAGCAACTGTACTGTGAGCATTTTCTTCCTGCCCTAGCATATCAACATGCTGACATTGGACATCCCTGGCAAGGAATGCTTCTGAAGAAACATAAAACACTTGTATGAAAAGCATGGACAGGTAGCTGCAAGCAAATGCCATAAGACACTGTTACTTAACAGTTGTGAGCTTTAGCTGTAGCTATTTGTTCCATGTCAGGACAGCCTAACAGTGCATGCACAAACAATTAGCAAGGATGTTGTAACTCATTAGGTCGCTAGCAACTCCACTGATTTCAATGCCACCTTCTTAGTCTTAGAGACTATATTCTTGAAATAGTGACAAAAAATTACATCTGTTAAGATTTTTTCTAACTCTACTGTCACTCAGTTACATGCTGAAGTGACATTTTTTAGGCAAAGCAGTCACTTTGAGCCTGACAGAATTTTCTAGTTTAGTCGGTGGAGATTCAGTATTGATAAAGATTGGGGAAATCACAGCGGAGCTAGCTTGACAAAATTTGAGATAATGTTAGACCTATAATTAATTAGCCAATAAGCTATCGAAGTGATTATTTCCATTTACAGAAACTCTTAGTCTTCAGCTAGGATACTGAGGCAATCTATACTGCAGTCAGACTTAGTTAACAGTTGTGCAAGAAGAAATAAGCTTTATTTGCTGTTGTTCAGAAAAGATTCCAGACACTGCAAGTGATGCTGGTGATCAGAAATAAAATGTTTCTCTCCTCCCTCAGTATATCTCTAGCAGATGACGCACTTTGTCAGACAGAATCTTCCTTAGCTCAGAAAACAGTTTCGCACAAAAAATAAACTGGAACAAGGCAACTCTACCACCAAAAGAAGAAATCCTTCTTATGCTTCCAGCCTTGACTATCTATCCTAATGTTTGTCATCCCTTCCTTCAAGCACAGTGAGCTTCACAGTAACACAGTGAACTAGAGCAAAGAAATAATTTAATCTAAAGTTATTATTTTTTATTTTTTTTCTCTGATGTAAGTGACAAAAAGATGTATGGATATGTAAACATATCTATGCTAATTTGTACAGAATCCTCAAATCAAGTCCAACAAATTCTTGGCAGAAATAGTCATCTATTACATGTTTAAGGTTTAACAGTAAAATAAAAATAAAAACAAAAAAAACCCAGAAGGTAAGACAATAAAGAATAAACCAGTGACATCAAAGCTGGAGAATATCCTTTAAAATTCAGATTTTTTTAATATATATATTTTGTACAGTTTGGATTTGTTCTATTTGTATTTAGTGTAGAATTTAAATTATATTGATATTTAATATTTTAGTAACTTATCCTGGTTTGTGATTCAAATGTGCAGGAAACAAAAAAACCTCAAGAACTGTTTTTAAATTCCTTTTTCAGTCTTCTGATCTTCGCAGAGACACCAGTCTTTTAGCTCCTCTGCTTATGATGCAGGCTACAACAATCCCTTTCTGAGCATGAGCAAGATACAAGATTTTTGAACTTAGCCATCATAGCTTTCCAAAATACAATGATTAAATTCTTGGAAACAGTAAGAAATAGGCAACTCAGCTGGACTGGTGAAAAAAATGGATCCCCTATGTTATCTAGCACCTCCAGTCAAAAAATGTAATTTTACTGTTTAATGTGTAAAGAAATTTTGAAAGTTTGTATCCTATAAAAAAGATTGTAAAGAGATAGTGAAATAGATTGTGTAAAGAAATAATAAAAATAAAGCCTGATGACTCTATTTATTAGAAGTGGTATGCTGTGGAGTTTTGCTCTCCTTTGAAATTCAGATTTTTAAAATGCAGGACAGAGATTCAAAGAGTAGCTAAAACAGTAATATGTAGGCTAGACCTTTGTCTCAACAGAATAATTAAAATTCAAATCTACCAGTAAAGTTCAATTATTATCCAGACTTTGTAATACAGCAACTCTACTGTAAAATGAGGATCTCTGCCCCACTGTATTTTATAGACATATGAAAAACTCTATAGAGACATTTTCTTGCAATTCCCAAATTGAATTCAACAGAAGTTTACTGACACAAACAATGTAAAACTAGATTACATCATTTCAGTATTTTAGCAATCATCTTTAACATTCTATTTCAATAACTATAATAAAGTACATTATGCATAAAGAACATGATTCAGATAAACAAATTGGACTTTAGATTAAAATGCTGGTTATAATAAAGGCTACATTTTTTTTGCAGATGAAGTCACAATACATTTAAATTAGAAAGACACTTACTGTGTTATGGCAATGCTGAATCAAGTAAAAGACCAACACTAGAATAAGACTGTCAAGGCTATTTAAAAGTTTTTATAAAATAACTGCCTGGGTGTGCTTAATTTCAAAAATGTCATAATGTAATTCCCACCGGGAATGCAACAAGGTAATTTTTTTAATTAATTAAATGTCCAGCATGTCCCTTTTTCCAAAAATGTTGCCATCATAATGCCAGTATGATTAGTGCTACTATACAGTTTATGATGTCTATCATGGTTTAACTGCTGCTGGTAGCTCGGCCTCACTCACTCCCCCCCACCACAGTGGAATGGGGAATAGAATTATAATAGTAAAAGTGAAAAAACTCATGGATTGGGATAAAAACACTTTAATAGGTGAGGCAAAAGCCATGTGTGAAATCAAAGCAAAACAAAGAATTCATTTGCCGCTTCCCATAAGCAGGCAGGTGTTCAGCCATCTACAGGAAAGCAGGGCTTTATCGAGCATAAGATTACTCGGCAAGACAAATGCCATCATTTCGAACATCGCTCCCCTTTCCTCTCCTCCCTTTTTCCCCAGCTTTTTATTGTTAAGCATGACGTCATATGGAACAGAATATCCCTTTAGTCAGTTGACCTTTGGTCTATTATGATCCCTGAATCATACAGATGTCCTGGCTGTGCCACCTCCCAGCTTCTTGTGCACCCCCAGCCTACTCACTGGTGGCGTCATGGGAGAAGCAGAAAAGGCCTTGGTCTTGTGTAAGCACTGCTCAGCAGTAATAAAAACATGCCTGTGTTAACAACACTGTTTTCAGCACCAATCCAAAACATTGTCTTATACAAGTTACTATGGAAGAAAATTATTTTATCCCAGTCAAAATTAGCACAATGTCAAGAAATCAGTGATGCGTAAATCCAATGTTAACTTTAATAAACAAAATAGAGAAACCAGTTTTATTGTATCATGTGGTTTCATATCTTCAGCACATTTGTGTGATAGATTAATGTAATGTAATGACCATTTTAAACAAAAATAATCTTTTTCTCTTTCCTAATTTACAATAAAACTTTATCCTTCACTTAATCTCCCTTGTTTTTATTTTTTTAGTATTTAAAGTTAACATTCCAGCTTGCAAACAGTTGAAAAGTCTTGAAAATATATGAATATGGATAAATGACTGTGTATTATCTTTAGAAAATAGAGAAGATGCAGGGAAATGTTCAGGTAGGTGTACTTAGGAAGGAGCAGGCAAGGGCCTAATAATGGTAATAAGAACTGAGCATCAGATTCCCCCTGATAAAACTGAAAATCGATACATGTTTTTGCTTTCTATTTCAAGTGACATATAATATTATGGTAGTATTTATGTAAGACAATCTTTTCCTGAAATCTGCAATAGATACAAATGTAATAGTCAATATTAGAATTCTATGAGATTTCAAATATGTTCTAGAAAGAATTCTAGTCTATTTCAACAAGGTATTTATGCATCTGCTTAATCTTGAGCTTTCAGGTTGAGGAAGATCCTTTAGCTGAGACCTAGTATGAATTGGTAGATGTGGTGAACTTAAAATGTTCAATGCATTTGCTGAAAAAATTGCCATCTCTGAAAACATGTGACCAGTTTCCAGTTTGAGAAAGTTTCAGACAATCCTTATCAATCACATATACTCAATCCAATATATATGAACTGAAACTCACCATTTAGGTTGAGGCACTTTCTTACATTTCATAAAAGATTAAATTTCATTTTCAAATTTGGCATGTAAACTAATATATAGGACAGTTACTTTTAAAAAAAAAATGTCTGGAAAAGAAATCTTGACAACTACTAAACACATCAGATTTTAACTAACATGTTGGGTTTGCAAAAACATTCTTTCACCTTACGCAGATGAAGTCAAACTTTTCTTCAGAATACTGGCCAACTAAGCTTAACCACATCCCACTAAACTAAGGTTCTGCCATTTGTAGGGAAGTTATTCAACGCAATAATGACCTCATATGCCAGCATAAGTGATGAAGCCAGCCAACACAGTCTTTGGCTCGCTCCATATCTGCCAAGGCACCAGTATTCAGCAGTTTAGTGAAATGGAAGACGATTCATGAGTTGCTTGTAGACTGCAAGAGTTAGCAAGTGAAAAGGATGACAATCAGAAGCAGGAAAAAGCCAAATGGAAGGATCATCTCATCTCAAAAAAAAATTCCTCACAACAAAAAAATAGCTGAAATAAAAGGTCATTGTTCTAAAATAAGAAAATGTGAATCAGCACAAGTACTGGATTTTTTTCTGTCTCTTGGTTCATCTTATACCAGAAATGTTAATCTTGTCTCTATATGCAGTAGCAAGTCTATATATAATTTTTTAAATGTTTTCTGTAGCTGTCCTTTTTCACAGACACCAGAATCCAAATTTGTAACTGTACTAATATATCTCTTTCTTCCCATGTCTAGAAGAAAATGGTCCTCACTCAGGCATGTCCTTGCTTCCTAGTTTTCTGCATACAATTTAGTTTACTTTTAACAGCCAACGAAACTTTTGGTTTCTTAGACAGCAGTTCAGGCCAATTTCAATTCCGTTACCTATTGAGGCAGAGTTCATATGTGAGACATCTTTCTTTTACTGATGTATTTTCAAATTACTGTCTTCAGGTTTGACACAGATTGTAAACACATTGGCACTGTGGGTGTGCCCAGCTCAAGTATCTGTTGCAGCAGCGGAGATGTCTTTACAGTATTCCCTTTATGTCCATTTATGAGTTTGAGTTTTTTGATAGTTTTTAAGTAAAGCTTATTAACTATAAACATTACCACACAGTGTATTATTATTTCAGATCTCCATCCAACTGGTTTTGACCTTTGCTTACTGCAAGAGACACACCTTTGTGAATCCAAAATTCATAGGCAATTCACAAATTTGGCCAATGTTCATTTAAGTCCAGATGCTATGAATTTTGTCACATGGTAGTCATTCCCCAGCAGTCATATCTAGTTAGCAGTAAAATAAGTGGCCAAAATATGACTGTGAAAATTGGTATTTACAAGATAGTACCCATATTTGTAATTCTGCTCTTTAAAAGCTTGGAATGAATTGCCTCTCAGCATCTGAATTACAACTAGATTAACATGACTGTTTCTTTTAAAGACAAAAAAGAGCAAAAGTAAAGCAAATGAGGCTGGTAGCCTTTTAAGATTGAATCAGACACTAGAAGGAATGACGTATTGTACCACAAAAACAAATGGCAGGTGACATAAAATGAAAAAATATTTCTGAAAAAAGCTTATTTCCTTTGGTATGTGCCTTTGTTGTGTTTTATTTTCTGGAATGAATTAAAAGCAAAGCCAGCTGGATTTTCAAGAAAAAGCACCTCTGTCAAGACTTGTGAAAAATCTGTTTGTAATGAGTCTCTAGAGTTAGACATTGTGTAAAAGAGGTCACTGTAAACTGACCTTACAAACCATCCACCTGACTACCCCATCATAGATTGGCTTTTACTAAATGATAACAATAACAACAAAAAAATCCCTAAAGATTTCCATTTCTTCCATCTCTCTTAGCTCAAAATAAAAACAAGAGTATTATTTGCTACCGTTTAGATAAAGGTGACATAGCAGATATTTTATTGTCTTTCAGACAAAGCATGACAGACAGCAAAGGAACCCTTTTGCTCATGGGGCAATAGAAAAATAAAAATACTGTAGATGAGAAATTCTAGATCCATTTCTAAATAGATTAATGCTATGAAGTATATTAACATGGTCTGAAAGAATGCAAATAAAAGCTTGCATTTGCTTTTGACTTTTTTTGGGTCCGACAAAGTGTCACGTTAAGATACCAGGTAGTCTACCCGCTTCCCAAGAAGGATGAGACCCTTGTATCCAAACTGCCTGCCCTCCCTGGGCAGCCCGCAAAGTTGGAGGGTGTTCACCCAACCTATTCGGGGACCTACGAGCAGCATCACACTGATAAAGGTTAGGGAGATCAGTCCACTCGCTTCCCAGGAAGGACGAGACCCTTGTATCTGACCTGCCTACCCCCCCTTTGGGCAGCTCACGAAGTCGGAGGGTGTTCGCTTAACCTATGCAGGAACCTCAAGAGCAGCACGTTAGGCCAAATCCCTTAAAAGTTTCAAGAAACTTATATCTATGAGAAATTTATTACATATACTTGTGACAGGATACAGGTTCAAGATAGCCAGTGATAGTGACTGACTATGAAAACAGAT
>WYDI02036403.1:0-20026 GCA_009867235.2 Psittacus erithacus | reverse complement strand
CCCCATCCCTCTGGGAGCCGAGGGAGGAGGTGGGGGGGCAGTGAGTGGGCTGTGTGGCAGGCCTTAAACCACGACACTGTTTAACTTATGTATTTAGCTTTTTAGAATTTAAATTCTGCCATGAAGTATTTGCAGATTTAGGCACTTTTTGCTTATGTAGAAAAACTCTTTTTTAGCTTTGAGATGCCTGACTAAATAAATTTTTTCTTCTCTTTCAAAATCCTCCTTGCCCCACCAACAGCAAGCAATACCTTTATTCTTAATATTTTGACTGTGACACTACTTCTGACCATTACAGCAAGATTTCCTGAAGAGTTGATGCCCAGCACAGCAACAAATCCCTCCCCACCCCCCGACCCCCTCCCCATTTCCTAACATACCTAGCTATTTCTTTTGTCCTTTTGAAGAATTGCAAAGAGAATTTCGAAGGTCTTACTGCCCACTCTCTGTACCTTTGGGAGTGCAACTCCCATTCAGTCTCTGGGTTTACATGCTTTCCAACGCGGATCACAGCATCACTATTGATTCAGCACACTGCAATTGCCACTCATTTATGAAACAAGCACAAAATACTGCTACATCTCTTTACATGTAAGGTGCAACACAGCACACACAGAGGATCAGTAACAGAGTATGGAATATTTGACTAATGAACCACCAGCCAAGGCTGTAACTCCATCAGTGTGAAAGAGATCCTTGTAGTAGTTCAATAATGTCTGCATCAGCTCATCACCCAAAGCACAAGGCAGTTGAAGAAACTTGCTTCTTTTCATTCTACTGAGCTGTTTGTATCTGTGTTGTGCTTTCAAAACTGCTTCTGCCTGGGAAAGAATCAGACTCCTGTCTTCAGAATAAACCTGCTCTTTCATCAAGACATTTAAAAATAATTAAAAAATAAAGACAAACATTAATCAGGGAGTCACAATGGTTAACCCACTGTGTGAGGTGGTGATATTTAAAAAAGCTTTCTTCAATCCAGGAAAACAAATCTCCCAGAGTAGTCCCTGTGAAGGTAAAAACGCTCTCCAAAGGGCAATTGAGAGCAGGCTCTGAAACACAGGTGATCCGAGTTGTCCACTAAAGGAGCCTGTTGCTTGCAAGTCAGCTTTTCTCAAGGTCCCTGAAAGCCTGACCTTTTCAGAGTTTCATTGCTTTTGTACTATTGCTGTCCCCAAAGAAGGGAAAGTCTACTACCTCTGATTGATGGCAGCAACTCTTCTCACAAGTAAGGAAGAGAGAAGCAGGTGTAATTATTGGGAACAATTTAGTTCATTTTTCACCCATCACATGGGAGCTAAGCAATGCCTGCAATTAGAGGTTGTTAGCTGTTCCCTGGCTAGTATAAACAGTAGTAACCAGCAGTTGTAGCTGCTTTGTACTCCATTACACAGGAGAAACTCAGCTGCTAGTGGTAATAAATCAGCAGAATTTATTTTTTTTTTCTTTAGTAGCTAATAGTATTCGATCCCTTTTAAACATTCTTATCTTTCTTTTGCCACAATACTCACTTTGATAAACTGCTGCAGGCATACTAAAATTTACTTTTGAAAATACCTTTTTTTCCACAAACCTTCCATGTGTGGAGCATAACTGTACCATTTCTAGACAGCTACTATTTAGACGATAATCCCATTCAAATACAATATGTTTCTTGCAATTTTGGTTTCGTCTTTTTACAGCAACTCAGCTTATGGGGGAAAGGAGAGGAAGAGCTGTGTTTACTCTAAGAACCAGCTGTAATTATTGGTTTCAGGTATAAATATGGACCTCCAAATCCTGTAAGAAAGTGAGCTGCTTCAGCCATTAAAGTTATTTAAAAGTGCAAATATTTGAAGACTATAATGACAGCTTGTTCTTATTTCCCTGCTTGCAGAAGCCGGAATTCTTCTGGCTGCTATCCATTACCATGTCCCAACACTTTGTAGGAATGTGACTGTCAGTGACCCCTTGTTCGTGTATCAAGATAGAAGCCATGTGCATCTGAATATCTGTCATTGCCTATCTTAAGTATGATAACACCTTTGGTTGCTAAAACTCTCAGTCTGGCACTTCACTGAGCAACAGCTTGTAATAATAATAGTAATAACAGAAACAGTAACTACAATAATAACAACAATGCATCTTTAAAATATAGTAACATGCTTTTAATAAATAGAGTCTTTTTCTAGCTGGAGAATATAAATCTACACTGGATTAAGAGGGTTTCCATCTTGATCTCTTTATCCATTATCCAACACTAACTCAGGAGCCAAAAGTAAGTTAAAATCTCATATTTCATTTATAAAAAGCACAATTTTATTTTATTTTTTTTTTAAGAATTGTTGGCAGTGGAAGAAGAGATATTCATTGTTAAACATTTAAACATTGTTTAACCATCTAAACTAAAGGATAAGTTATGAAATGTGGGACTAGATGGTTTCTCCCTCTTCTTTAAGTAACTGCTTAGGTGCCTTGCAACCTAGAAATGAGCAGTTGAACTGTACATTTTTTTGTGTAAAATGTTTTATATGAAGTATTTTCTCTTGTTTGTCTTTACTCTGAACATTTTCAGTAATTAAGCTTATACCTCCTATCTTATTGTTTCCTTCCAAAATTCAACTGAAGGGTTTGGTGCAGGTAGGCTGCCCCCTCCAAACATTTCTGTCACCTTCCATGTTTTGGATGAGATAGTCAGATCTGCAAAAGTTATAATTAGCCTAACCAACTGCCACTCAGCTGGCCTTCTTCAGTAGCTCGGATAACCTACTGCATTGCTCTGTTTCATGAGATGTGACATCACATTAAATGATAAAAATTTACAAAGAATTACTAGCAAACAAATAACCAGATTTTCCCTTTTTCAGGATTACCTTTGGCTGCTTTAGCTTACCCCCATTTCATCTCACACATGAATATAGCCACAAAACACACATGAGAAGTAGGAAAATCACTTCCACAGTTGTTAACTCCCACAGTCAGGATCTTGGTATTCACTTCTCAGAGCCTCCAGCCTAACACGATGTGACATTATCTTGCATAGGGAAATTTGAGGAGGTTTTGAGCTATTTAAATCCAGAAGAACCAGCTGCATTTAAATAAGCTGTTTATTACTTGCAATCGGATTTATTCTTTCCCATCTGTTTCATAGAAGACTTTGATTTCTGAATTAGGGGAAAGTAACAACATGTTTATGACCATTTTAAGTCCTGCCTCCTGCTCCCCCATTCAAAAGAAGAAAGAGTAAGTTGTCTTTCTTTCCTGCCACACTGTTATCCATTCAGTTCTTTGAAACAAATGGAGTTCTTTGAGCATGCCAAGTCATTTCAGTCAATTGACAAGATCGTTGCAACAGTTTGGGCTAGATTTCAGATTATCTGCCAAACTTAACATTCAAAATGTTACATTTTACGAAACAGTTTTAAAAGGCAACTGGTTTAAAGTTTGTCCCTTTTATACTTAACATCTATAGTGTAGTTATTTTTCTTTCATTTTGGTGTTATTAATTCCTGCCTATAAATATTGAAATTTTTGAGAAGAAGATGCTTTTAAGCACTTTCAAATGATTTGAAAATTCAGCTCATATAAAAGTTTTGGAGGAAAAAATAGGCTCACAGAACTGATAAGTGTTGGAGTTAGTATGCTGTCATCTCACCACCAAGTATTTTGGGTAGAAAATTTTATTTAAGCCCATACTAGGCAAATAGTGGGTCTGAGCATCCACCATGAATATTAGTTGACTCCGTTAGTACACGAGATAACTTGGAGAAGGTGGTTCTCACTCCTCCTTGTTGGAGCTGTGATACTTGGAGAAATAAGACCAAAAGAGGATGCTCCAGGACAGTCAGAAGGACACTTAGGAAGCCACCACACAGAGCATCTACTGGCTGGTCCTGTAGATATTGACATTGTTTAATTTTCTCCCAGTAATGACTTAGGAACAATCATGACCCTATTTGGCTCTTAGATTTTGGGATGAAGCATACATAGTTACCAAACTCCCTCCAGCATATAAAGAGACTAAACCTTCATATCCCATATTATGGTTGTCAATAACTTCACGCTCTTTTATAAAAATAAAGGTGAACTTCTATCACAGACAAAGTTTGAAATTTTATGTTACTAAATCAAGTTGACAGAAAACACTTGCCTGTGAAAGCTAATTGTGTGCGGAGAAAAAGAGAATGAAATATACTTTGCTTTAGACTTGCAATAAAACTTTCAGTGCTTCACAGTGCCTCTAGTAGCTATTCGTATCCTCTCTAAGGGGCTGTGACTCATCAGCTGAAGAACACTAGTCTGGATTAATGGCTTTCACCCAGTGATAACTTTTTTCTTTTTAGTGAATAATCATTTCTGAGGACATGCCACCTTTTCTTTAGTGTTTATATCCATAGCTGAAGTTGAAAATGCTATGATTCTGCATTCTTCATTATTCCACATTCGTAGGAGTAAAAGAGTAAAATGGCTTTGCAGGAAAGCAGGGCAGATGGATTATGAAACACATTCCTACATTCACAACTAGCTATTGCTTTGTTCTACACAAATTACTCATGGTTAAAGTTTCATGTTAATGGCATAGGGGAGTAGCAGGGGACGAAGCCAATGCAATGAAAGAAACTAATAAAGCAAAGCATCACTGAGTCTTCTGACTGACTCCTTGTGGTTACAGTACTTTACTTTAGCATACCTCAGCCAGCTGCATATCCTAAATTTTATAATAATGTAAATCTAAAACCTCTAATTTGGAACACTCTGGCTAATTTTATTGATGAATCAAGGCTTGTGATAAAATTGAAGCAACAAGGGAAAACCACATCTAACATGAGCTTTCCAGAACATTTTTATGTGGGTTTCTGTTGTGTGCATTCTTACCAGATCTTTATTCTCCCCCAAAAAAATAATGTAGACCATGTAAGAAAGGAAAATGAGAAATGGTGAGAAACATTCCTAAGAGTTAAAATTTGCTTTGAAGGAAAAACATGCCTTTAAATAGATCTGGAAAGTCTTAAAAATGATACTGGGATGTCAGAATAATGGCACCATTTGTGGCATTGATGATGCAAATCAATATCAGAGTGACACAATGCCGGTACAAGTTATTCTTCTATGAAACAAACACTTCTGGAAATTTAAGACCTAATTATGTTGTGCGCAGAAAGGGAAGCCTGACGCAAGAGATATAAAGAAAAGGTGCTGTATCAGTAAATCTGATGCCTAAATTAAGTAGACAAAGAAACATAAGTGCCATTAAAAATACACTACTTAGAGCCTTTTACTTCTTTGAATAGCATCCATAGCAATGAATAGCATTGGTTCCTCATACAGACAGAATAGCTCTCTCTACAGCACGGGAGAAGATAAAAAGAAGGTTGGGTCTATAATTCCTTTCTGCCAGGCCAAATTCTGAGACTTCCAGAGTCTTTCTGAGCCAGACATAAATCAGAGCCTCATGAGATGAGTACTTTCAACTGGGGAGATCTGCTGACTTAATAATGTATCCAAATTGACAAAAAAGGCTTACAGAAGAATGAAAATTTAGGCCTGTAACATGCAAATAATGTAGAATAAAGTGACTTAAAATCCTCACATATGAAAAGCTGCTGAAGAGAGAAGTTTCTGGCAGAAAGAGCCAAAGAGAGCTTTCCTCATTAAAACCAATACTTTGAAAGAACTTCAGGACTTAGAGGAATGTCTGTACAGCTCACACACAAACCCAGCTCACACACAAACCCAGCTCACACGCTCTGATTACCTATGCGCTGGCACAGGAGGTTTGCTTGGATCCATGTGTACAGCATGGTTGAAAACAGCAGAGGCCACAGATGGACTTGGATGGAAATACCAGTCCTACCTGAACTGTTGACAAGAATAGTGGGAACGTGACCCAGAATATCAGAAAACAGCATTAGATGTTAATGTTAAAATTGTGAGAATTCAAAAATTTATTACAAAAACGCTTGAACCGCATTGGTGTTAGTGGATCAGAATCTATTTGACTTTAAGAAAAAGGCAGGAAGCCTGATGGATAAAAAGCTAAGACACAGTCTAAATTTTACATACCAGAGAATCATTACAGCAAATTAGGAAACTGTTGGAAGGAAGAGATAAAGGTAAGAGTAAAAAGCATACACTTTCCTTGTTTTAGTAATTTAAAGAAGCTTAATTGTGGAGTATCCTAACTCAATATCTGAAACAAAACTTTACATAATGCCAGGTAAAATTTTTAGGAATATTGTGAAGCTGAATAACCAAACTATTGGAAAGTAATTTGAGATGCTCTGCAAAGCACTGCAGAAGTAAAAAAGATCTATACAATTGTTTACTACCTACACAAACTTAATTAAGCTGAATTTAAGAATTTTTATTGAAGTAAAAAGTGCAGGCTTTGGCCTTTAAATGTACAGCCAAGTTCTTATTCTACTTATCTCTACAGTGCTCTTTTTACTTTCCTTTCCCTTCTGTCTCCTGCTATGCATCTCAGCAACTTCCAGCTTGATTTTTCACTTGAAAAACTGAATCAGGGAATTTTACAAAATAAAAAAAACCCAGACACCCCTTCCCCACTCCTATAAGAATGTCCCTTAATGCAAAAGCTTGCCCGCCATTTTCTCTTATTGTCCTCCTGGGCTTCTGTTTCAAGGGGGAGTTATTGTTAAAAAAAAATAAAAGGAGAAAAGAGAGAGAGATCAGTTATGATTTGTAGGGCAGCTTCACCGTATGGTATGCCCAAAGGAGACACTAGCAGCACAAAAAACTGCAACTCATTGTGTCATACTGCTGTATTATGCATGCCTTATTACCTTCTCTTGTAACAGAGGTCTGATTCAGAAGACACGACATAATGCTTGTATGACAGTTCTCATTCTCCAAGTGGTCCATATGAAGGTTTATTTATAAGGGGTAAAATGAGGATGTGCAAGGTGAATAAAAACTTTCTTGAGCAGACCAAATATTGACCTTCTCTGTCTCTCAGTGGTTTCCAAGTTCAGGAAATCACAGGCCACCCGGTGCAGAAAAAGGTAAGGTCCTCCTTCCATCCCTAAATTTCTGCCAGAAGCTTCAGATCTCTGATTCACAGATGGTCGACTATTGCCCTGCAATATAAGCAAAATACAGTCCAAATGCTTGTAAGGCCTTTGCACTGCTGTACATGTACACAGATTGTACATGGTACCTGATAGCTGACCTAGAAATTCGTCTATTCAGAGCCCCCTTTAAATCCTTTGCTCACTCTCTTTGGAGCCCTGAATGAAAATTAAAGCTTTTAGTTTTGCTTCTTTTCTTAAAAGTCTCCACTACCAACCATTGTTAAAGTTTCACACAGTGAAGTACCTGAAAAACCTCTGCCAAAATCCTGTGATTTAGGGAAGAGCAAAAGAGAAAGAAACTATGAAAGAAAGAAGGAGAAAGACAACTCATTTCAAATGTCTTTGAAAAAGAGGAGCAAGGTGGGATTAGAGCATCAGATGAGACAGTTCAGACACAAAGCACAAGCGACAGACAGAACAGGTTCATCATGCATTACAATATTGGTGTCTGCTGGCTGTTTTTTGGCAGCTGCTTCTACAAAAGCAACCACTTCCTGCTTGCTGCTTTAACAGCCAGTAGCTGAGAGCAAAATGCAGCATCCGTCACTCCCACGAAAAGCACTCGATAGCTCATCAACAGGGCTCCTTGCGCTACTGCTCTGCAGGTTGAAGAGTGAGTGCTTTAGCCTGTTTATTCTTGACTAAATTGCACTATTTTCAGGAATTATTTACAAGATAGCTGATTGGGACAAAAAAAAAAAAAAAAAAAAAAAAAAAGAGCCACAAAAGCTTTAGTTCAGCTGTAATGAGACATTTACCATAACAGTGTGTTCTCTGTTTTAGTTTGGGTTTTGTTTGGTTTAGTTTATTTTTTTTTGCTTTTAAATACCTAAGTTGTCATAATTTAATTTAGAAAGATTCAAATTACCATTCTAACTCAAAAGCTACACCACAAGTCAAAATGGGATGCAATTCTAAACCCCTTATATCATTACAAAATTAATGATAAGAACATCTTATGCAACTGCAACTAAACATTCTAAATAGCTGTGAAAATAACACTTTACTACTACTAAATGGAACTGGAAACAGGACAGGGTGCTGATAGGAATTAGTTACAAATGTAGAATTGATCACTAATTGGTCAGAACTTCACAGATAATCAACCTGTTAAAAGCTAATCAAACAAAAGTTACAAGTTAAACAAATAAATCCTTTCCTCCAAGTCCTTCCTTTGAGACCCTGTTAGCTCTGAACTGTGAATCCATTCACTGGTCATTTAACAGACCAGCCATGTTTAGGTTCCATCCTTGTTCAAACTGTAGACAGAAAGGAGACTGACTTCATAAAATAAAGCCTTTAGCACCAGTGACTCCTGTCACAGCACATTACCACCACGATTGTACTGGCACAGCTGTCTGAGAGGCTTCGCTGTGAACTGGACCAAGGAACTGATCCAGCTGGAAGTAATCCCATGAATTTATTTTTTTTTAATTTGTTTTTTTTTTTCTTCAAGCCGGATCACTTTCCCTGTCTAGCTTACAGCAGAAGAGCAGGAGTGGGAACACTCAGGGAGATGGCAGTCATCTCTGGCGAGTCTCATTGTGGGGTACTTCAAAAATGGTAGGCCATGGCCTAGGAACTTATTTTTTTAGGATTTTTCCTTTTAAACAGATGCAGATTATACATGCAAAAGCAGTCACAGATACTCAACATTTAAAACATCCCAGAGTGTCTAATTTTTGGAGTAAGGTATATAGTGCAGCCTCAAAGCTGTGCACCACCGCACCTCCACCCAAGACTGAACTATATAACACTGATAATGTGATTACTTTTTTCTCCCCAGTTAACATGTCATTTTCTGTTTTCCTCTCTATAGCACCAAGTTTATAGCCACTACGCTCAGGCTGCTTGACACTCTGGGATCTTTCTCCACTTCACAGAGAACACCTTGGGTATGTTCATTTTACTCTGCCATTTGAGCCTTGAACCAAAGCTCCGTGCTCAACATGGAAAAGCTGAGCTGCAACAGATTGTTTCACCTCACTTAAGTCTATTCAGGACACTTCAGTGGAAGCTTACACCTATAATTAGGGGCCAGTCTTGCTTGGGCTTCTGATGTGTAGCAAACTCCACACTTGGGTTCAGATGAGCAATAAGTGGAAGTGGGAGGATTTATAATGTACAGTTGTGAGGAAATTTTTCTTGGGAACATGTACTTAAGTGGTGGTATAGACATGCTGAGTGTTATCTGCTTAGAGCAATTTGTTCCTGAAACATTCAGTTATCGCTTTGGGGGACTTTAAATATCATTACTTGTGGCCCAGATGATCACAGGTATTCAGGCTCATACAAGAAATGTAAACTTTCCACAGTGCTATTTCACTGAGACACAGATGGAGCCATATGATTTATCTGAAGTCACCTAGGGATGCAACAATCAACCTCACCAGGTCTATTCCCAAAAGCACAGCCAGCCTTCATAATAGATGCTGACTAAGTACACAGTTGGCACAAGGAGTAGAAATGGATTCCTCCACTGAATTCTGTTTATCACTATAAATAATTTACGTGGATAGTAGCTTGTTGGGGGGGGGGGGGGTGATGATTCAGTGAGATGTCTTTCTAGCTCATGCTTGCAGTGAAAAGAGGAAGTCAAGAGTATATGTAGCAGACATGGGTGAAACTAGTCTCTCTGGGGCTGGTGAGGTGGCTATATTTTGGCTAGTATAGGATTTCTAAACCATAGCATCATCCTCAGTGGCAGGTGACAGAAAGTCCCTCACAGAGAAGTGGGGAAAAAGCATAAAACTGTCAACTGTGAGTTATGCTCAGAGTCTAAAGATGACGACAGACTACTGAAGCCATATACACAGTACTCATAGCACTTCAACCGTCTAGCATTATCTGCACTTGGTCTTTTAAATCTCACTGATGGTGATCTCAGCCCAAGTTCTTATTTACACAAAGATTTTTTTTGCAAGTTGGCCATAACAAAGGTCTTCTACCTTTCTTTAGCACATGTTTTTTATTAACAGTGCAGTCTAGAAAAACCTCGAGATAAATGGGATTCAGGTCCGTGCTTTGCCCTGTGTACTGCGCTCTCAAACATATGTTGTGAAGTCTATAATGGTTTGCTGTAACAAGCAATTCACTGTGTAACAGGTGATGAATAAGTTATAATGTTTTACTGCTCCTGGCTAAGTATATGAAGTGGCATGCGCAATGAGCATATTTCAGGATTTATTCAAGTACGGTCATTGAAACACTTATGTTCTTTGCAGGAGGCAAGAGGAAATAAAGACTGATGTTTTTAATTAAACTCTGGCATTCTTTGAAGTTATTTGCTCTGGTTTTTGCTGTTCTGGATTATTAACTACAAAGTAGTTTGGCAGAGTTATGCTTAAATTATGTATTAATATTTGGCAGTAGGCATTACTTGAGAGGAAGAGGGTTGTTCATGAGATTCTCCTTCCATATACAGCTGTGTTGGGTACCTCAGGGAGGCTGCCCATGTCGGGGAAGCAGTAACTTGTGACAGGATCTTGCAAGAACTGGACAACCCAGCAGGTCTGTGTGTTTCTCCATACACATTTGACTTAGATCAGTGAATATCATTGTTTACACTAGCACCTGCTGACATTGTCACCCCTGTTTACTCTCTGGCATTTAGTTTTCTTCCTGCTAAAGAGAGTGGGTTTCTCTAGGGGAAGGAACTGCACTATATCTGCCCTATACTAATAAAGCTAGAAGAATAAGCTTATGCAGGGACCAAAATACGTACTCGCACCTATCTTAAGACAGAGATTTTTCCTAAATCTCAACATCTTAACTCCCAAGACCCAATTGCATTGAGAACGAAGCATTCTCTCGCCTCCCTTGTAGGTTGACATCATTAGATTTCCATTAAAATATGAAACCAAACAATTTGGCTAGTTTGCACCCACAATAAAAAGCTGTCATGCAGTGTTATCACTCCTTCCTTCTTCCCAGTCCTAATATCCACTTTCCCCTGTTTGAGTCAACATCATGACGTTGACACTGAATGTCTTCTATTTGAATTGCATGACAAGCTGCTGCCTGGTGGCAATATGATTGGTCCCTGACATCATCATGACACAACTAGGTGAAACTAAAACAGCTGAGAAACTCAGTGGGGGGGGTGAAGGAAAGGGAAACAATGCAAAACAAAAAACCAGCCATTTTTTTGCATACTATAATAATGCAAGTATGCACCAATGGTAGGGAGTATACTTCCCCTGACATCAGATACATGAACATTTTTTGTTTTTATCAGAAAGAATACCTGTTATCATCTAACTTAATGTGCTGGCTTAGCTTTACAAGAACTAGATGATCATCTTTTCTTCCCACTGTCAGAATGCTGGGAATCAGGTCTTATGATCAAGAAGTCAGATTTTGCCATTAACAAAGGGCTAAAGAGCAAAAGTGATTGAAACAAAGCTGTACTGTCAGCGACATTTGCTTCTTGATTCTGAATCTTCAAATGATCACATAATTTCACACATTTTCATGGAAGAGGATTACATGCACTGTCTTGCGCAGTAAATTACAGAACCTCAGACAGTGTATTCCTTTTCTGGCAATTTCTAATGCTGATATAATTTAAAAAAGCTTTCTCTAATTTGTTTTGTCACAATCAAAAAGAAGATGAAATCCTGAAAACTTCAACTAGATGAGCGCTTTCGTATTGAAGCATTTTGTCTCATTAAAACCTTTTCCTAAACACAAAGCAGGAAAATGCTTAACAGCTGGATGACAAAAATCTGAGTTACAATAAACTTTTTTAAAAACTTGTGAACAAAACTCAGTTTGTACAGGAGCCTGATCAGCAGAATCCCATGGGAAGCTGTCCCAAAGAGTAAAGGTGTCCAGGAAACCTCCACAGTCCATCCCACTATGTGGGACAACAAGCAGTGTGTGGCAGGAGACCAGTGTGACTGAATGGTAGCTCCTGGCTCAGAGCACCCTGCCAAGTGAGACACACAGAGTGGGGAGCAGGAAGGGGCTGCCCTGCAGCCGTGCAGAAGCACTGCTCAGGCATGCAGGGGTGGAATCACCAAGGAAAAATGTTAGCTGAAAGGTGACAGTGCTGTGGGATGTGCAGAACAGCAAGACCTTTGACAGCTGCATGGGCAGCAAAAGTAGATCAGGGAAAATGTTGGCCTACTTCTAACAGGGGAGGGCAATCTAGTAGCAAAGGAAATTATCAAAGACTCAAAACATTCTTTGCTTTGGCCTTCACTGACAAAGGTCTGCACTCAGGCCACCTATGTTTTTGTGCTTAGTCACAGAGTTTGGGAGTGAGAGAAGTTCATGGTAGGTGAAGACAAAGCTAGGGACCCCTTTAGTAAACTGGACATACACAAATGTATGTGAATAAATGGGATACCTCACAGGGTGCTAAGGCTGCTTGCCTTATGCTATGTTTCATTAAGATCAAATGTGCCAAAATTAAAACATGCAAAATAGTCACAAGCAACCACAAATCCATGAGAGAATGCAGAACTCAAGAAAGCCTGAGAATTCAAAAGTCAGTCATGAACTGTTCTCACTAATGCCTTCTGCAGTGCTCCCTCTTCCCTTTCAGAGACACTTTGGGCTATTTAACCCTGCTTATCTGTCTCTATCTTGCCCATTGGGAACATTACTTACAAGTCAAGCCTCCATGACTGTCCCAGCTTCCAAGACATCCTTCAGGCCAGGCTTACTGAAAACCATCTGGATCGGTTCCAGCTTGCTTTAATGGAGCATGAGAGTGCAGACATCCAAACAGCAGCAATGGGTTAGGGCCAAGCAGTCTACTATATTGTTAGGGTTGCAGTAACTGATTGTAAAATAATGATCACTTTGAGACAGCATTTACTTCTAACGCAGATGACTGTATTGGGTTTGGGACACAACCTAGAGTGACATTATGAATATGGGGCATTGTTTTTAGATACAAAAAGTGCTGCTGTGGTGTAGACATCATCATATCAAGGTATGAACAGCCACAGAAATTATAGTTTCATAATATTCATAGTGTCCATAATGTCTGGTACCAGGAATACCCAAGCCTGCAAAACAGAGTTTCCGATTTGGGTCAATTAATTCTTATCACTTGCAGAGATATGGAAAATATTCCTCATCAAGGTGCTACTGCACAATTTTACATACCAGAGAGCTGTACTCAGTTCTACAGGATCCATAATGGGTAATTAATGAATCTTCTTTAACTAGCCAACCACATGCTCATTACCGAGCTTGTGAGTCAATACTACTAATTCACAATGACATCAGCTGGTGGCTGGGGATTGTTCTTCACAGTGTGCCACTATTTAACTCATGTATATGACACTAATTACACTGGCACATGTTAAATAATTCACGCTTCCTTGGACTCACACACAGATGTCAGTGAGGTTTATTCATACCCATTAAGCACGGACCACTCTGGAACCTGTGCACAGTGCATGCTGCCCCAGTTTTCAACACAGAAAATGGCTATTCCTGATATAGCTGAGGCTGACAGACACATTGTTTTTTCTGGACTTGTCTTTTTTCATGATGAGAAATCTTATCCAGGGGGAATCTGAAAACTCCGCGCTGTAATTAGCGGTGTCCAAGCATGATTATGGATGAATCACCCAGTATGCCATATACACAACGTATCTCGTCATAATTATGCTGCTGTCTGGAGGCAGCAGACTTATGGCAGGTGTAAAAAGGACAAAATAGGTTTGTCATTGCCTGGATGTTCAGATATTCCAAACAGGTGCTGCACCAATGGCTTGCACATTTACAGTAACTCTGATGTATGCAAGAGCTGCAAACTCATGTGCATTTGCAAGTCACCTGGAGAGTACATACACACGGGTTAGGAGCTGCAGTTACCCCTGTCAGGGTGACATACAACATGGTCTGACAGCCATTTAAAAAAATGCAATGGTGTCGCCATTCTAAAAATGGCATTGCCAAAGCCAAATCACTTTTAGAAGAGATTTTGAGCTAGTATAAGTGACTTTGTGGTATTTTCTTGCTGCAAAGAGAGAAAGGAAGATGAAACTGACCTCCAGAAACTGCACATAACTAATTCCATAGCTGGTATCTAAATGCCGAAGTGGTGTGGATATGGTGAATGATAGGGACCTTTTTCAGAGGTTGGTTTCCATTGCATCTTGCAAGCAGTGGGAGAAGCCATTGCTGTCAATGAGGAAACTGGACCCATTTTGCTTCTTCTCTGTAGCTTATGAATGCAACAAAATAGTAGTGGTCCTAATTACCAACCTCTGTACATTCCAAAAATGTGTATAAAACAGGTCCAACAGTCAATGCCTGAGAGACCAAAGACCATTTCATTTTGTGCATTTAAAGTACTTGGTGCAGTGAGAGCTTGCTACAGATTTGTTTTAAAAGAAAATAAAAATCTGACAGGCAGGCAAGACTTGAGATTGTGATCTGGAAATTACACTAAAAAAAATGCCTTACACTACTGAAGAAATAAATTATTTATTGAAATTTTTCTCTCAGTTACAGTTTGGCTTCATCTGTGTGTTCAGAAAAAAGCAGGGATCCTTTATGACAATTTTAGGTAAGTTTCAAGACCATTAAGATAGCAGAGAGGAAATGGATCAAAACATATTTAAGAAAATTTTCTCAGTCTTAAAATATGCAATAATTTAATTAAGAATAGGAAAGCTAAATTTCATCCACCAGCCCACTCATCAGTCCACACATTCAGAATATATTACAGCAAGAACTTGAAATCTCTTAATTTTTTGTCATAATAGAGGATTTGCTATCTGCTCTTCCACCTATTCTAAGAAATTCAGTCTTTTTTGAAATCAAATCCCTTATGAAATAAGACAAAATTTTATTCACAGGTTCAGAACAACTAATCTTGTACAGGCTTAAAAATGATGTTTTTATTCAGGAAATAGACAGCAAAATAGAATAAAACTTCTGAGACAAGTTTTACTCAGCCTATAGGACTTTGCATCTGAATCTCAAAACAGCAGTCACCATAACGTCTTCCCTGAAGCAGCGAGAAAAACAATGCCTTTTGAATGAAAGAACTGCACATACACAACTAAATTACGTTCTCATTCAGGCATTTCTACTCCATTTCCCTTGCTTAATTTATGATTTCTTTTTTCTTTAATTTCATGATGGATGATTTTAGACTTCGGGAAAGTTTATACGACAATGTTGTGGCCAGATGTGTGCATCAGAAAAGCTACTGGCATGTGCCCTTCCTCATTTACACCTCTAGATTTACCATCTGCTTCATGGCTCTGAGAGAGTCACTGAAATATTTGTGTTCTTCAAACACTGAACAAGGAACTTGATTAGTAAAAGGAACATTATATTAACCCTAAAGCTACTGTTCTTCTTTTTCCATTTCACTACAGAGTTTTTGCATAAAATCCCTCTGTGCCTGGCTTGTTTCTGCAAGTCAAGATAAGCAGTTTATGTCATCATTGCAGCACCAAGTGCACTGTTACATTCACATTGCCTTTAAGCTATAAGAAGTGCGATAATTTCTTTTTTTATTAATCACATTACCTTCATTTGGCATTTGAAAGTTGTTTCTTCTGACTGAGTAATGCTTAATAGGTCAAAACATCCTTTCATTAATTCACTTGATATTTCATCCCACTATGTTCTTAACACTTTTATCCTTCAAATGTTTCTTCATTTGTAATTCTATATTCAAACCCTCTGATATAAACATAAAGCCTTAGGAGGCATTATTAGTATTGCTATTACTCTTTTCTCTGCATTTTCCTGTATCCAGTACTTTTTTTGTGAATCTAGTAATTTGACCTAGCAAATCAAATCTAGATTGTAACAGACATTTTAGAAAAGAGCCTACTGCAGCTTTAAGCACAATATGGAATTTGCAAGACAGAGTTTCAGAACACAACTTTCACTTTTTTTTTTGTTGCCCTTTTAAGTATCCTTGAAGCACATTTAGGTATCCTATTGAGAGCTATTAAGAGAGAGGATTTTTCCCAGGTATGTTGTTTTTTCAACTTTGACTTCAACTGGAGTGGGATCAAACCTTAATTTGAATTTATTCTGAGAAATTAAAGATCAGAAATTAAATGATATTATCTAAGACAACATCCTTAGATAACTTCATGCAGTAAACAACTTACAGTGTTCCAATACTTACATTAGAGAAGCATTTGTCATGTATACTGCTTCTGACCATTGGAAATTACTACTGTTATTACTAGTCCATTTTACCTGTTAAATCATTTTTTCAGAATCATCACATGGTCTTTTCTAGGATTTACCAACCCGGTTTTAAATGCAGTTCCAAAATCTACTTGCTTTAGTCATCCATCAGAAATCTATCAAATATTGTTACACTATCAGACAGACAGGCACACACAAAATCTGCTTGTTTCTATGCTATAGAGAACATCTATATCATTGTTATGTTAGAGTGAATGTAGTTGTATTTGTAGTTTTAATTATGTAACACAATTCCAAACACAGTTCCGGGAAACATAGGCATTGCCTTTCAAAGCAAGCCAGGCCTATAAAATATCTCCTTTACTTGGGACATTTCCAGACACAAAATAGTTAACATATTTGAAACACTATTACCTCCAATATGCGGCATATCCTAATTATCCTGAAAGATGAACAACTCACAGGTTTTACTCTGAAGAGCTTAGCAAACGCTACTACTGTTTAGAATAGCTACAAGCCCAGCATCATGCACAGTACAAAACAGAGCAAGTCAGACTTTCTTTCTCTCTGATCCTAAATGAGCAACTCAGTCAGATGAGTGTCCTATCATACTCCAGATACATACTCCAAAATACAGCTCTTCTGTTTACCAGGAATATTCAAATAACTAGGTTAGCCTTCCCTCTATTAGTTCACATAAAAAATGTTTTGAGGTTTAACTCGCTTTCTTTTTCCTCCCCTAAACTAAAGATATTATAACACTCTTACTGGCATTCTATTATTTCCCTCTTCAGATAGTAAACATTGCCACTCTTATTAGCACCTTTCACTCCCCAGTCACCTGTCTTTTGTTTGCCTTGTCTGATACTTAGTTTGGTGAATTTGCTTCTCCAAGACTATGTAAAATTTCTGATAGCATTCTCTCTGATTTAATGCTCCTCACAAGTGTGAAATTTAGATGTTAGCTTAAACAAAAATGTATACATCCATCCATAGAAAATGTCAAGGATGAATGCAGTCCTGTTATGGAATCCAGGAAATACTGAATTATTGACAGAAAACATGTTCTATCTGAACACAAAATAATGCTAAGTAACCTTTCCTGAATATATTGATAAAGATTTCCAGAAGCACCAGAAAAATTACATTTGGAAATTCAATGAGTGTAAAGTATTGTCATTGAGAAAGTTAGAATAAAATACCACATTATTTCATCCATCTTTAAAAAGTTAGGTTAAAATACCACATGATTTGATTCATCTAAAGAGAAGAAAATAAGCCTCTCTAGTTATTCTACCAGATCAGTACAAAAGGGAACAAGCAAGCTGAACTTACTATACACATTCACCTTTTTCTTCAGTTGGGAACATATGTGTCAGTTACTTAGTCTAAAGACATATAGGAAATGTCTGCAGACATCAAAAATTTTTTTTAAATGTTAAGGTTGAAAACACAAATATTGAAGGATTACAAAATTCTAGACTTATTCTTATGGTATCATTGCTGATGCAGACACATGGCAGCTCTGATGCATTTCAGCTGTTGAGAATATTCACAGTGCTTCATTCTGCTTCATCCCAAAGAAAAAGATCGAAGTATTCAGTTAAACAATTAATTCTTACTATTCACCTTGTGAATGAAATTGCAGAGCAGCCAACGTATTGGGAACCTCACATTCTGCCTTATGGGCCACTTTTCATGCTCAGCCTATGCTGCTGCATACCCATATCTGAAGTTTTCAGGTAGCCACATAAATCCCCAAAGAGTGTTGTTATCAGAAGCAATGTACCCTGCTGTGCTGAGCCTGCTGCCAGCATTTATGGCATGTGTATCCATGTAGGTAGCATAGGAGGGAAAGATTCAGAAATGTCTTGCCAAAACCCTTAACAGTTCTGGTAGGAATAAACCTCTTTATCCCCAAGGCAAGAGCCACCCACCTCAACTTACATTGCATGATCCTACACATCTTTTCCTAACGGCTAATGCCTCATTCAATATACCACTGAGAACAGTGAAATAATACATCTTTCTGAGATGATTGGAAACTGAGATGGCTTCTCAAGTAGATTTGCGTCAGATATGTACAGTTTCTGCAATTTAGTTACCATCTGGGGATAATATTTTTTGCTTCTAAAAACACTCAGACTGTTCCTCTAGTGCTAGCATTATTTTCTATAGTTCCATAATTATTTGCTAATTACACACATAAATAGAAAAGGTGGTGCTATCATTATGGGGGAAGGAATGGAGAAGGCACACATATATAAGTGCCACGCTTTTAGTTTTCTTGAAATTTTAAGAGAAATCAACACTGTGTGGAAGATTAAATATTCAGGAGAATTTCAGTGAACAACAAAGGATATAAAAAACTTATCTAGGATAAAAATATATAACTATTATATATTTACTTTGCATTCATTAAAGTATCAGGTGATCCCTTAAATAATTTAGAGCAAATTACTAGAATTTAACATCTACATTAATACATCAGATACTAAAAAAGTTGCTTGATAGAACAGTGTAATTATTGTCAAAATTAAACCTTTTCAGATATTGTTTATTTCCTCAGTTTTCCATCAAATTAAAAATTGTAAGAAATGCATGTTACACCGAAGAACAGTATGTGATACAATATAGTGCAGTGAAGAAAATCAATGATAATATTCAGGCTGTGACACCAAATAAATGGTAATAATGGTTCATCAAAAAGACTGCAAATAAACTCCACACTTAGTGGAACATAGTGCATTTCCAAAGGGCAATTTGTCCCACCCTAAAAAGTATTTGAAATACTTTTTGTATTAGATTGGTTTTTGAATAATTCTATTACTTTTTAATCACTAGGCAGAGAACTAAGTTTATTAGTTTAGATACTTAAAGATAGCTATGGTAGGTGTTAAATTAGCTGTGAGGAAAAGCTAAACTTAAAGTAAGCTAGCAGTGACAAAACAAACTAACCAAACAAACGCAGAAAGTAGAAAATCTGATTTATGGGGACAAAGAAATGTGAATAAATAGACATAAAACTCAAAAGCTATAGAAATAAAAGATTATAGAAAAATAATTTGGTCTTACCAGACAAAAGTACAATGGATCAGTATTTTAAATTATTGTATGGTGCCATGAGCTATGTAGTTATCAAAGGCAGCCTACCCGTTCTTTAAATAACCTCTGTAGATTATCCAAAACTTTGATTCTTTCACCCAAAGCGCACATACTCTCACCTCAGAACAAGCAAGTGATGAATATACAAGCTTTTACGGAATTTCGTTTTAATACTATTTAACATGGGGAAAGATGTATGATACAAGTGCAAAGAAGTGGGAAATTACTAGCACTCACAACATGGAAAATAACAGAGCTGCACCTCAAAATGCTGGAAGTCATGGTGTGTCTTGCGCAGTGCTGTGCTAATCTTTATGTACTTTTCACTTTCAGAACTTGATACCTTTTTCACCAAATACATCATATTTCCTTTTTGCCACCAGTCTAAGATCTAACAAAGTGGGTATCTATGTGGTATGTAAAAGTGTTTTTTACTCTTGGAGAAAAGCAGATTTTCTGTCTTGCATTAATGAAAAGTTAGTGAAATACAGGAAGTGAAAATTTAACTAGCAGTCAGAGAATAGTGGAAAAATCAGACATTAGGATCTAAAATCTAATATCAAACCTATTATATAGTTTGAGGTCTGTCGTGGTTTAGGCCTGCCACACAGCCCACTCACTGTCCCCCCACTTCCTCCCTCGGCTCCTGGAGGGATGGGGAAGAGAATTGAAAGAATACAACTCCCACAGGTTGAGATAAGAACAGT
>WYDI02036401.1:0-25600 GCA_009867235.2 Psittacus erithacus | reverse complement strand
GTGGTTTGTGTTATACCTTAGTTACTGGACTGTTCTTATCTCAACCTATGGGAGTTACATTCTTTTGATTCTCCTCCCCATCCCTCCTGGAGCTGGGGGGAGGAAGAGGGAGAAGTGAGAGAGGGGCTGTGTGTTCTGGGTTGCCAGCTGGGCTCAAACCACGACAGACATTTTTTCCTAATTATTTTTTTTAAGCTAGGAAGAAAAATGATATTTTCCTCCACAATTATTTTAAGATGTGATTGCATGTTCTCTTAACTCTGCGCAGACTTGTGTGACAGCTCACAGCTCAAACACACATGAGGGAATTCTCTATGCTCTGCTTAGGGCTCAACAGTACTTGACTTATTTTATTGTTTAACTTGCTTAAATAATATACTCTTTTATTAAGTATTGATCTGTGAAGAGCTGTGCATCAAATCTGTCAACTATGATTTAAATGAAATTTGGCAGATCCAGAAGTTCAAAAATTCATCTAAATATAGATGCAGCAAGAATGTAAGTACTGGGAATATGGGACTGTTCACTGCTGTTGCTACCAAGCATAGCAGAAAGAAAGATGCCTTTTTTCCCCTGCTCCTGAATCTCAATTAAAATAAAAGTGCTCTCCTTCTGCAGTTTAGCAAATGTTGAGTACTTAAATTTTTCCCAAGATCTTAAGTAGATGATATCTTGAGGCATAAACAGGTAGCAGTTGTGGATTTGGGGCTTTTTGTATGCTTTTCCTCTGGATAAAAATTCTCACTGCTTTTTCAGGCATTTAAATCATCTGTTTTAAAGATTATTTAGAAGGAAACTAAAACCTGAAAAAGTAGCCATGTTTTTGGCTAGTCAGGATTGACTCGTAATTTGGTGCTACAATTACTGTCACTGAATGCATCCTTATAAAACCTTCTGTTCTGGAAAACTAATTTACTCTTACGTTTTTTCAGCTTGTTGGATGTTGGAGTGCATCCAGCAGCCTGGAGGCACATAGCCCTATTTTTCAGACAAAATGAGTAGGCCTGTTCCGTTTGATAACAACAAAACAGGATTGCCTCAAGAAACCTGACAGATCTTGGTGACAGGGACTGCAGGAAGACTTTAGGGATGTGTAAGATGTTACAAAGGCTGCTGAAATTCTTGTTGTTGGGTTTCTTACAGTAAGTAGAGTTACTGTACAGTGTACCCTTATCTGTGAGGCTGGTCCTGTGGGATCGAAGGTTTCACCTGCCAGCAGCAAGGAATGAAGGTCAGGCCCTGTGCTCATCCCAGGAGGGGTCTGGTCTACCTATAAGGCAATTGGGTGAGAAGGGGAGACCAGCATTCCAAAACTCTTGTGGCTTTAAGTGGGCTGTTTCTATTTGCTGTTACAAAGCCTTACTCATATGATTAGTTCCATGCCTCAATGCTCGATAAAGATCAAGCAGTAAAAGAATGCTTTTCTAGACTATCTCTTAATAGAGAAATTACTTAACAGTGTAGCTAGAGAAAAAATGGGGCTAACCCACATTGCTGCTGACATGAAATGATACATTTTTTAGTGAAGATAATCAAGAAAAGTTTTGATGTAAATTTGCAAACACCAAAGTAATGTAGGAAACCAGCCACATTTTTACCTAGCAATAAAATAAAAACAAGCTGTGTTATTCTTTTCACCACCCAGATGTGAAATCTAGGGTGCCTTTTGGACGAGTCCTTGTGGCACTGCATTATTCAAGTGTTACTCCTGGATATGCTATTGATTGTAGGTTGTTGTAACTGCAACTTGATAATGATAGTTTTGGGGAACATGTTTGAAAGTAGGAAAGGTTCTATTTCTAATTTCATGTTAGTTTTGCTCAGCTTAACATGCAACACTATAATTATCTTACCATGGATAAAGATAGTGTTAAGCTAGTTAGGGGTTTGTGTTTTGGTTTTCTTTTTAATTGCAAATAATGAATTTAACTGCATGCTCCCTGCAATTTGTTGCAGGCCAGTGAAAGCAACTTATCTGTACGTCTGGTAAGGAAAATACTGATTCCTCTTGTTTGCACTGGTTCATAGAGATTTTCATATCCTAACTGAAAACACAGCTAATAGGCATTAATAAAAGTAGTACTCTGTGATCTAGAGAATCAAATGGGTGAACTAAATGCATTAATCTGCTCCTGCAAGCACAGTGATGTGAAGATTTGACAGCATGTTTAGATCCAAGTCCTGCAATATTGGAATAATATTGCACATGTGTTTGCAGCATTCTGGTTTAGGTTAGCTAGTTCTGCTTGGTGTTTGTTTTCTTTATTTCATAGTAATCCAGAGAAACAACAGTCCAAAAGTCACACAAATTCTGTTTCTCAAAAATGGAATTATGGGCATTATGATTCTGAAGTAAAACATCTGAGATTAAGTATTGATGTAAATAGAAGAAAAAATACCTTGGGTTGAAATACATCGCTTTGTGTTTTCTACTGTAGAACACTTATTCCATGTTCCTAAATTATGATGCTTGCTTACATTTAGAGGTTTGTTTGTTTGTTTGTTTTAATAATTTCCTCTGTTTTTACAAGTAAAAACATTCATTTTACACTTAAAACTAGTTTTTATTAAATGGATGAAAGGCAGTATTTCGGCTGCTGTACTGGAATCTGTCATTCTTTCCACTGAATACTCATATTAAAGGACACCAGAGCATAATCGTTCAAGCTGAGGTAAAAGTGAATAGTTTGAGGAGGCACTGCAAGTTTGTTCTGTGTTTTCTCCACAATGGAAGTCATTGTTACTACGCACAAGCAAGGGCATCTTAGTAGCATCTAGGTTCCACTAAATTAATCAGTCAGCAGAGGGAGCACGAGTCCGCTCGCCAAAATATCCAGGCCGCACTTTAGTTAATTTGACAATCTACATTAGTATATTTTGTATTTTAACCGGGATAGGCTCACATGCACATACATGTTCATGTTCACATGCACATCTGTGTTCATCAGCAGTGAGAACATCACTGTAACATTCACATCAGGTGCGTGCTGTAATTGTCTTACAAATAATGCAACCCCCCTACAAATACATTATCTATAGAAACATTGATTAAATCCTTGAATTACAACAGGACAGTCATAAGGCGAGTGTTCAGGTACTTAGTCTTTGAGGCTAAACTTTATTTCCGTTAATTCCAAGTGGGTTTGTTTGGTTGTTTTTCATTTGTTTGGTTTGGTTTGGGTTGGGTTTGGGTTTGGTTTGATTTTGGTTGTTTGTTTGGTTGGTTGGTTTTTTTGGGTTCTTTTCCCCCAAGAAAGAATATATTCGTCTAAACATTGAGGACGAGTATTTTGGTACTGTTCTAGTCAAAGCAAAGTTCTCTGTTCGAGCTGTAATTGTACTGAGAACTGAAAGTAAACTGTGCATGCTTTGTGGTTTTGTCACATATCAATTGGTCACGCTGGTGGGTATCTGCTCTTTATTACCACAGGCTTAATAGTTCAGTAGTGAACTAAGTGTGTTTCTCTTGGGGTTAAAAAGCATGATGTGACATGAAAAAAAGGTTTTCCTTCTTCATATCTCTTGCAGGAGGTTAACCTTCAAAGAAGTATTATTGCCAAATAAAACACAGGAAATTTCACTAAATCTCTATCTATCCTGAAGAACTGACTCAGACTGCTACTGTCAGGCCTCTCCAGCTGTCAGATAGTAACTGTCAGCCTGTTATTTCTCACTGCATTAGTTAATTACTGCTCAAGGACCTTACAGCCTCCTGGCCTGCACTACAGCATCACACTAACAGGAAGTGGGGCATCTACTAGGGTTTGCCTGCTTTGAGTCTGTGCTATTGGATACTCTCAGTGCTTTGGCTGAAGCTCTAGAAGAACTTGAAAGAAAGTTGACTGGGAGCCTAGCAGTTGTGGAGGGGAAGCAAAATTATTGTGGTTTCTATTTTGGTTAAGCGAAGCGAAGCTGGTGCTTTGCTTTTCCTTTAGAAAATAAAAAATAAAAAAAAAAGTCGTTGTTTTTTCTTTTTTGCCTTCTGGTGAGCTTATTTGAATTAGAAACAAGCCGGAAGGGGAAAATGTGATCAACAAGCAATGCTTAAAGAGAACCCTAGGCAGCAGACAAGTGGATCGTAAAGTGTACTTCTCATTCCTCCCTGCAGACATTTTGCAGCTAGTGCTACAGGGCCTTGCTCTAGAATAGGTTGATTGGTTCAGTCTCTGACTTCTCTCTGATCAGCCAAGATGCTGCCTGTAGAAACTTCTTCCTGCAGGCTATGAAGTGCGCTAGAAACACGCACCTTGCTCTCAGCTCTGGGGTTTCTGAGCTTCGGTAGAGCCATCAACACGCTGTCTTCTGTTCTTGCTCAGTGTGCTTTGCTTCGTGCTCTCCGAAATGGCCTTTTCTCCGCAGTTCTGCGGCGTTTTTCTTAAACAGGATAGCAGTTTCAGCGCGTTACCGAATAAATCTTTGATTTCATACGTGCAGAACCGAGGTTGGCCAGAAGATGTCATCTGAGCTTTTTCAAGAGGGGAGCTGCGCTGCGAACAGGTTCTTCTATGTTGTCTGCGTGGTGCTCGTAACTTATTTCAGGCGCTGTTGAAAAACTGCGTTTCAAAACTCCACAAATCACCTACACACATCTTAAAAATTCTATTTGTTTTATCAGTACTCCCGATTTTGGTACTGTGTCTTCCACACACAGCACTGAGGGAATTCCCTAGTGCGCTCTAGTCATGCTTTCAGCTGGGGGCGTATGTGGGTGATCCTACCGCGCTACAGAAAAGCTTTTTCCAGCAACGCAGTGCAGCAAAGCAAATAAGAAAATTTCTGGAATGCTGGGTGATACAGAGTGATTGCTTTGTCCTCATTGTTATCACAGGTAAGTGATGCAAGCTCCTCATAGACCAACTTCATCTTTTAATTGCAAAATTCAGCCTATGTTTGAGTCTGTTTCTAGGCCACTGACTATGAAAGTGAAATAATCAGTCAATACTGGCAACTCAACTGGAAGATTAGAATGATAGATGGTAGTGGGGCAGAATAAAGCTGATATGCTTGGGTTACAGAGCTGATCCTCCATGGACCTTCTCCACACATGGGCTTGGGTCAGGTTCTGATTTCAAACCCATCTCATATATTTGCTAATCAAACATTTGCTGATCTATTAAAAGTGAAATGTAGTCATTTGGCTAGATTTTCAGAGAAACTGGGTCATGATTAAAATCTTCCAGGGTTGGGGCTCACTTTCCATCAGTCTTTTTAAAAGAAACAGAATTGTCATGTCTTACGTTCTCAAGCATATGTAAAACAGATAAAAGCTCTGCATCCATCCCCTGTTCTGATGGTGCCATGCTTTAAGAAACAGTGGCTTTCTCTGCTGTGCTATCCCTTGTGAGCTCCTACGACATGTACGCAGGGCCTGTCTCTCACTTGCAGAGCTATGTTTTTATGTAGGAGGTAATTCTGTATTTTCCAAACTGTGATAATAGTAGACAGTAAATCCTGAATGGCACTGTTTCTTTTTAAAAAACATGTCCAATAGTGCTGAAAAGGTTAGTTTATTTTTATTATGACTTTGCTTACAGCAGGCCCTGTGTCTTTGGAATCTTTGGCTACAGTAGAGCAGGTTGCAGTAGTGAATAGCCTGAAAGCTTCCTCGGTGACATGATACAGAAGAAAGTGTAGAACCCTCTGTAAAACCAGCAAAAACTATGTGCCATTGCTGCCCTTTGATGGCCATGTTACTAAAAGTAAAATGGGTTTCAATTTCCTTTTGACATTTTTCCATGTAGTTTTCCAACCACCCGACATAAAAGTAGGCGTACTTAGGTGTCTTCATTCCCTTTTCTGGTGTGCAAGTTAATTTTCTATTCTATTTTTTCCAGTCAGGCTTTTAGAGGCATTCTAGTGTCATCTTCAGTGAATACTGGTAATAAATATTTCTGCCTTATTCACCTGCCAACTCATCTTTTATTCATCCTGCTGATGAAAACAATCTCCCATGAAACTTCCACTGCCAAAAGAGTTCAAAAACTTACCAACTGTGAATGTAATGGATCCTTTAGCAGCTTAGCATGAATTTTCTATGGCTTTGTTGCACACTTTTGAAGTTAGGAATTCTGAAGTTCTGATGTTTAATTAAAGCAAGAGAAAGTATGCAACACGGTCAATGTAGCGACATTTGAAGCTGTTCTTATTACAGGCTATTATGTTCCTATTGCAAAAATGCCAGCGTTGTACCAAAATAAAGACTCGGCTGTCCTTCTACCCTTCTAACTTCAGAGGTGTGTATTGGTGCAGCTGGACCTCAAGTCCTTAGTCAACAGATGCTGGTGCTTTTGCTTTATGGCCGTGGAACCACACATGGTTACTTGTGAAGTTTTGTGTCTTGGGAATTGGAGCTGAGAATAAATTAATTGGCAATGTTTTGAACGGAAAAAAGGAAACATCTACAATACTGACTCTCTTCTTTCCATCTAGGGTAAGAGTGTGTTTATGCAGGAGCTTGGGAATAGAGATAGCACTATTCAGTGGCAGCCAGCTAAATCAAGCAGAAAATTCAGTGGAAATTCAGCTAAGTGGTAATTCTTTCTTTATACTTGAGTGGAAATTGCTAGTTTATGCAAGCTATTGACAGCATGATCTCAGCTTTGATTGCCATACCTCTTTATCTAGAAAATAGCACATAACTTTTCTGTAATTCAAACAACCTTCCTCTGGTTGTATTTTGTAAATATGTTTTGTAAAAACTGTAAATTGTTGCAGAAGCCTACATATCTACATAAATATTTAACAGCATTGTCAAATACATTTGAAACAGGTTTTGAACCAGACCAATTCATTTATGCAGCTTTATATACTCTATATAAGTGTATCTAAAAACCATCATTTGGCCTACAGCTGAAAAGCAGGAACTGTAGGCGAACTACTGTCCTGGACAGTCATGAGTACAAGGATCTTGCTACTTTAAATATATGTGCGTGATACGAAGATGTGATTTTTATGCTTTGTGAAGAGAAAGGAGAAGTATGAATGTGCATCCAGCTAAACTTCTGTCTGAAAAGATTCTTTATACTTGACTAGATGAGAGTTCAACTGCTTCAAGAGCTCTCCCATGACCTTAATCAGAGGCATGACTGCATGTTTCTGACATGTTCCTCAGGAACACGTCAAAGTCTGGCTCTGATTTTCAAGATGGATAGTGTTGAATTAAAACCACTCATGCCAATGATGTAGCATTGCCTCTGAAGTCAGATCTTTGGAGGCACTGGTCAACAGGATCATTATTCTCTGAGTCCTGGCAGTGGATTAAAATGGTACAGTAGAAAAAAAGCAAATGCCCACCTCTAAAAAATTATGCAACATCTGATTCTGTGGCCTGGAATAGGAAATACACTGTCATGTTTTCCTTGAGCTCAAGTAAGATTTCACTACCATAACATCCTGGGACTCAGTCCAGAAGCAATTGACCTCTCCTTGAAAACTTGGAAGGAGTAAGGAGTGTGAACCCCTGGATATGTGCATTCTAGCTGCAAATGAGATGCAGTTTTAGATGTGCGATGCCCATGGCTAATGATTACAGATCTGTGTTCTTATAGCTGTGAAGGAATATTTTGCCTATTGGCTTATACAGTGTATTTTTGTCTATTGCTGACCAGTTTTTGAACTTTGCTCTTTGTTTCTGTAGCAGAAATAGGTTAGATCAATAACCTATTGATAACCTATTCAAGCTCAAAGTTCTATTCATCCTCCCTCTCCAAACAAGAGGTATTTCCATTGTTCATTATTATGTGCCATTTCCATTTCAACCCTGACCTCATAAAACATAAATGAGCTTGAAGTATTCATTTCCCTCTTACAGCACTACCTTCATCTAGTACTTGCTGACATGGCTTGTTATAACTTATTTTATAGCACAGTCGGGCCTTGTTTTCTGAACAGATGAATTCGTTGTTGGACAGGACTGTATAAATAGAATTTAGGGGCCACCAAAATGAACAATTCCAGCTCATTAGGATCTCATCTGGAACAATGTGATCTGATATGGAGAAGTTTTGAGCTGAGGAAACGAAAGCAAAGACCTAGCTAATTGGTTCTAAACCCTTACATTATGAAAGGGCTATTTTTGTATTTCTGTTAAGGGTGATAGAAAGCATCTGGAAAAGAGATTAAAGGCAGCATACACCGGAAAGAAAGGAGAAAAACTAGGGTAGTTAAAGAAAATATATGAAATTTATACACTGGGTAAACAAATGAGTTCTGGTACCTTCTGGTATTCTGAGCTACCTTCTTCATAGGAAAATTAAAATCTTGTCAACCTCTGCTATCTTGCTTATATGTAAAAGGCAGTCGTGTCTCCTCTATCAGCACTTGGTGCTGAAGTGGTGAAGTCAATTTATGGGTATGTGACTCTATTTCAATATCTCAAGTACAATTACTAATGGAAAAGGCGTGAATCCTCAAACTATCTAGTGTCATGGAAGACTGAAGGCTTACTGCCTCAGCCAGAAATATGTCCTTGAGAACACTGACAGCAATTATGTGCACGTTCTGCTCAGAGTGTCTGGCACACCATGCCTTCCAGAAGCTGGAACTCTGGTGCTGGTACATGCACGAAGACTTTGCCCTAATTCTTCCCTTAGTGGCAGGCTTCAAATGTGGCTGGATGCTAAGCTAAATCAGTTTGTTTTGTTAGCATGAAATAACATCCTAACTAGTCTTTACTTTCTCCTTCCTTACTGAGAAACAAAGCACACTGGGTAGGAGAAGACCCTATGTGACACACAATAAGTAACTGAGAAGGAGCTGTGGACAGTTTTTCTAGGGCATTTGTTCTAGATATTTATTTACCTCACTGTTTTCTACAGTTCTCCTAGGACATAATTTTAGCTTTTTTACTGTGTACTGAAACCAGCTGAGTCCATGTGTTGCTTCTAGAACCAGCAGTTTATCACAGAAATTAATGACATGATTTTCTTAATAACTTACATGTTTAAAATTATTGTGCTTTAAATAAGAAGCCTGTGAAATATAATGTTAGTGGATTAAATATAATAATACACATCCTTAAAAAGTATATACTGTTCTCACTGTCTTTATTCAAAGCTGCCAGTCACCATTAGTTCATAATTTGATGTATAGATGTTCACCTGCCTCATTAGTTACCATCTGACTCATTCTGCATTTAACTGCATACTGAAGGGTGAGTGAACTGTTTGAGATAAAATAAGAAGCTTCTTACAGATGTTGTTGTGTTGAACTAGGCCCTTTCACCTTGTGAAGGAGCCTTGCTGACAACTGTGATGCTGCACCATCTAGGTGAAAACACAGCTCACTCCCAATGCACTACCAGAAGGCCTGTGTCCTTGTGAGTTGGCTGATCTCAAATCTACACCAAAACAACTTGGTGCACATGAGATAAACACCAAGGGTAGCACTAACCATCTCTGGTCATGCAGTTGTTAACAGGGACAAGCTAGCGAGCCAATTTTAAGAAACTGTTATGTCTCATAGTCTTAAATCTTTTAGAAATGATGATTCACAACCTTTATTCATTAATGGGCATCTGATTCATTGCTGGTTACAGTGGAAATAGATTTTTATATTGTGGGATAATTGTTCATACTGCTTTGTAAAGACTCTGCAATTATTTCTATTATTGATGTCTGCCTGGAGAATTTATAGCTTGTCTGTAAAAACCTATAAACTGCTAAGATACAGCATTAGAGCAATCTCTAGATGAAGTGATTTAAAGTGGTCATTTTTAATTTATGAAAAGGTTTTCCTTAAAGATAAAGAAAAGGTTTCAAAGCATTCACAGCCTTTTCAGTAGCATATAGGACTCTAGCATTCAGTTAAAAATAAAAAATGCAATAATTTTGTGTTCATTTAGCTAAATGGAAAGGTTTTGTAGTCACACATTTCAGCCTCACACACTAATTTTCACTCGACAAAAATTGCAATGCTTGGAGGTAATCAACAAATTTTACAGGAAAATAAACCCTACAGTTATTTCTGTTTTCCTCAGGGAAGGGATGAAAACTCTTAATTTTCTATAAAAAAGTAATTCAGAACTTCTGTCAGCACTTTTTAAAGTTAAATGACTTATTCAGGGATAGCTTAGATGAAATGAAGTCTTAATTTTTAAAGTTTCACTGTCTATAACTTGGGCAGACCAATTCATGTTGAATCATGACAACACAATGCCATTAGTCTTTAAGGCCACATTTGTGCCTTCTTACCTTGTGAAGAACCTTGCTGGTTGTGCCCTAACTGGGTTTGAAACATGCTGCTTCCTTCCTGCACAGTAGAAGTTTGGTTCATTCCATATGGAAAGGTTGCTCACTTCAAATCCCATTATGAATGGTCACTAGCAGGGAATGGTGAGGGGGTTTGTGGGGAGATTGTTGTGGGTTTCTATGTATTAGTGCCCATTTTACTGAATTGCCTGAGAATTCCGGGGGTCCAGCATAATGCTGGGATAGCTGAGCTGATGAGTGGCATCAGATTGTGAATGTTCTTCGGTGTCTCAAGATTAGAGAAACTGACTCACTTTGGGAAATTTTTATTCATAATAAGAAAAGTGATAGTAAAAGCAAATCTGACATTTAGCACTTGTTATTCCCATAATTTGGTCCAAAATGCTTTGTTAACTTTCAGATAGTCTTTGGCAAGCAGTAACTATTAGTTCTCCTTTACTGAATATACCTCTTTTGGAGACTGTGACTGCTGAGACAGATCTTAGCAACTTTTTCAGAAGTCACTGTGTTTTGAGCTGATGGAATTTATACCAATGATACTGTGAAGTAATTATCTGAGAACAGATTTGTCCTGGTCACTAAGGCAGATAGCTTTCCCTGTTGATATGAAATGATTGTTAGAAATTACTGTTTCTTCTTAGTTGCAATGTGTCGGGAGTGGGTGGAAAGACAATATTAAAACATAGAGTTTTCATGGGTAAAAGCAAATCCATTGTAAGCTTTCAGATACCATGTCTTCAGGATGTACTTCTGTCCAAAGGCCATACAGTCAAGCTTAAAAAGTAGGTTACTCCCCTCCTATTGTTGTAATCCTTAACACATAGTTACTTCAGCAGTAACTATGACAGTAACTATGCAATCTACATCTTTCTAACTTGTTTTTCTTACAGTTCTCTCTGCATTTCTTCTTATTTTATGTAAATACAGCTAATTGATATGAGATGTTTCACCTTTCATTATTGTCTTCTGAAATAGTAATTGCTTTCAAGATGAAAGTGTTAGGAGGGTAGGAAAGAAAACAGGCTCATATCTATTTATAAATATATATATTAAGCTATCTTTTATTGTTTGTCTTTGAATTGAGGCATTGTTTTCTCTGAGCACTGTGAAATGTTTACTGAAAAACTTAGAGGGTAATGGCAGCAGTGAGTGAAACAAGGCTGTTTTCTACCCCACTTTACACTGAGCAAAAAGAACTGCTCTTATGTTTGTGTCCAGCCGGAAGATGCAGAATGTGAAGATCCCTGATTTTAATTTGTACTTTAGAGATGCTTTGGCAGTATGCACAGCTTTGCTCCAATACTCTTACTATCAGACACCATTTACCAACTGCTTTATTTCTGTGTTCTTTTATCTAGTGTTTTACCTTCTTAGAGGGAGCACAACAGGATTAATGAGATAATCTTATCTTTCACAAGGTATTGGCAATAGCAAAGTAATAAGATGTACTAATAGTGCATGTAACCTAATGTACAAAGGATTTTAAACCTTAATTCTGTAATAGGTTTTGGGTTGTTCTCATTATATTTAATTCAAAACTCAGTTTCAGATCAACAGGTGTCCAGAAAAAGTCAGAGAAATGGAACAAACAGAAGATAATTTGTTTACAGTTCAGAAGGTATGTTTCAGTTAAAAACACAAGTGGATGCATATGAACTTGTACTGATACAAAAAGGAACCATGTAAATTATGGGTAGAGTTTCTAGGCTATATGTGCTAATCAAAGGAAGAAAGCCTCACTGTCTGGGAACAAAGGCATCTTTCCGGATTTTTGCTTTAGGAAACAAGCAGGTTGCTTTGCCTCACAGCTCGGAGCATTTGGGCAAGAGAGCTTGTCTGAAATGTGATGCTGAGCATTGTCTGCTTTACAGTAAGAATATCACAGCTCTTCCAGAAAAGGGGCAGTAAATCTACTGTTGAAATCTGGAGGTAAGAGGAGTAGAGCTACTGTACTGAGAGATGCTTGTCACCAAGAAAAGCTAAAAATATTTTGGGTTTGCTCCCTTTGCTGACAGTGTATAGGGCTTCATCTGCAGGACTTCTCTTGGTTGTTAGCAAGGGAAAACAAGGAAAGAGCCTTAATGAGAACTTTAACCAAAAATGTGTTTCTAGTGCATCTAATTTTTTTAGTACAGATTCTTTAAACTTTTATAGTACAGATACTTTCTGACTAAGGAAATACTTTAAACTGGGGACGCTCACTGTGATTCCAGTTCTTCTCTTGTGTGTTTAGAAATCAGCTAATCTCAACCGCATCCATGTCTGATGGAAAATCGATTTATGTCTGTTTCTGGAAAGGGAGGGTTTTTCATCTGTGAGCTAAGAAAAGGTGAACACATGTGACTCTACCGGTATAAAGAGACCCCCCCAGCTCTGACTGACAGCTGGTGCACATATTACAGAGATGACCAGAACTATTCAGTTCTCAGTAAACCACCGAGTTATCTGCCTCTTGCCAAATGTTAATTACACAAATGTATCTGTCTGTCAAGTGTGCCTGTTGGGATTGTGGAGCATTTGACTCAATGCTAGATGTGTACTTTATCTGGCTTGCTGTCAGCAGAGTCCTCATTTCCACCTAGCACATCAAACTGGGGATGAGAAAAGCCTCCCTAAGGATTATGTGCTTGACAATTTGCATGGGACAGTGGTGCTCGCATTTGACACCAAGGTTTTTAAAAAACCTTAGAAGCAAACCAATAACATTTATGCGTAAAAACAGTCTAATATTGCCCTGTGGTCTTTATGTTTTGATTCTTCACCTTTAAAGACTAAATTACAAGGTGATTTCAGACATTAATTATGAGTTGCCTGTAGCTTGCATAATGGCATTCTCCCTTTTTGGCATTACTTCAGGCTTGAAATGAATTCAGAACAATTCCCCTCTACCTGGTAACATGCTGTCAACTACAAGCTGTGTGCTTTGTTCCAATATTTTTATTTCTTATCTAACTCAGGCTGAGTAATGTAATCATAAACCTTATGCGTTTAAGACACAAATAGTGTTTCTAGTTAAAAGCAGACAACCAAGCCAGCAGAAAAATAAAAGAATTAAGGCCTTGACCTGTTGTTTGGGGATCAGTCAGGAAAATTCTTGAGATCACTGCTCCACACATACTCCTTTAAAGTGAGTATGTAGGCAGGTAAGCCAATAGAAAGATGAGTAGTAGTCTGAACCCTGAGTTTGTTTACAAAGTATATTACTGCACATTAATGGTATGCATTGCCTGCTGGCTATTTTGCTACGGACAGTTCTTCAATTAAATGTGTTGTGCAGTGGAATACAACACCATTCTCTGAATAATATATATACTAAACGAGTGACCAGCTCTGACTCCAAAGACAGCAAATAGTTCCTGGAGTGCAATGCTGCCGCTTAGTTAAAAAAACTGTTGGTAGGACCTTTGTAAAGTGGTGTGTTGATATGACTGCTTGACTTTGTTTCTGGCCATAGCTTGCTGAAGGAGGTCTGCACCATCTTTCATGTTAGGGGGAAGGCAAAAAAGTGTTTCTAGTGCATCTATTTCCCAGTACAGATTCTTTAGGGGAAGGCATGTTTTCAGCTCGGAGCATCCTTGTCCATGCGGACTGATTTTTTTTTTTTTTGTTTGCACACAGGAGGTAGTGAAAAATGGTAAGAAGTAATATTTCCTTACCCTGGCCTAGTGGTCATAGTGTAGACAAGCCTGTTAGTCACTCCTCAGTCTGCCCTAGAAGAGTTCAGCAAGGGAGTTTTATTGTACTTAAACTTTCTAAGTTTTAGATTTTATAACATTAATAAAAATGAGCGAGATCTGATGTATGATAATGCAGCTCCTTTCTGATAATGACTGCATCTCTCAAGCTCTGATACTTAGTATTTTAGCTTTTTTCTAATAGGAATCAGAATTAAAAATCACTGTTAAATTTCTAAGGTAAAGGAAGGGAACATTCACCTACATAAAAGCAGCTCATTGTTTTACTAGTTATTTTTCTGATGCCTGTATTCTGGTGGACAAGGTAAGTTATGACACTTCATTAATTTTATTTGAGTCTGTTTTGTGTTTTTTTCTCAAATAAAGCAGTCTGGCAGATATGGTATGAGAAAATGCATATTTTTCCATGGGCTGTTTCCTGTAGTCAGTCCTGGCTGTGGATACCTGAAAAAGGCAAAGAAGATATGGCTAAAGCATAGGTATATAGACATAAGCATTGAATGACAGCTTTTAGAAATAAAACTCACTTTTTTCACTTGTCTCATCTAAAAGCACAGTAACTTTTCAATCTTTTTGCTTTCTTTTGTTCTTTTCATTTTAGTGTTTACAAGGAAAGCTTTCCATGGGAGCTTGTAGTCTCTTGCAGCATCTGAAATGGTCAAATGCTAAAGGAGAGGGATATTATGTACAGGGGGAGAGGAACAATTTACTAGTTGGATTAGCATTAATGAATAAATTCATTAGCATGCCTTAAAGGGGAAAGTCTAAGGGACTGAATTTTTACTTAATGACCAGTGGATATCAACATCAGTGAGCAACTAAGATAGATAGGTCGGTACTCAGCTGTAGCAATTGCTGCTCAGGCTTTGAATCTAATCTGGTCAGCTTTCAATCCTTTCAAAGTAATTGTGAAATGAATTGCATTCAGTAGTCTATCAAGTGTACCTTGAGTATGCCCTGCTAAAATAGGACAAGTTGGAATCATCCTACTTGCAAGCTTAAGCAGCCTTAATGCACTGGTATTTAGGACCACATTTATTTAAAGAAGAAATAAGTCTCTATTCACAGATTTCTTGTGAAATTAACCTTTAAAATTATTTCAAATATTGGTAAAGTGTCCATACACTGGGTTTTTTCCCCCTATACTTTTATTACATAGATTTGCTGTTAAGTCATATTGATGAAAAACAGAAGAGGAGCAAGAAACTTCAATGGAAATAAAGCATTAAAAGGACAGTTGGGGATCTGTTCCATTTCTTTTGGATAATGAGCCATGGATTTGTTTTTATCTTCCCACTATTTGCCTGGCCTGAATGATGTATAGGGGCTCCTCTCTTTCTTCTAGGTTTGTATGGTGCCAAGTACAGGGGCTAGAGACTGAACTGCAGGCATGAAAGAATAGCAAACCATACCAGTAACTTGCATTACAGCTAAGTCTGAAGGCAAGCTGAAAGCAAATCTTCAGTCCCATAGAACTGAAGCAGTGCTGAAATAAGACCTCATAAAACTTGGAATTTCTGACACAATTTAAAAAAGTGTTTGTTGGAAATCACCAGGTTTGGCAAACAACAAGTTTTAACAACAAAGGAACTACTGCAACTCTATAGGCTTATGTGGGTCTTTGCCAGCTGAATTCATAGCCTTGGAGATTTTCAAACCTCTCTTACTTTTCTTAACCACCCTTGTTATAAAGAATATTTGTCTCATGCCTCTCCCTTGTTGCAGCCTATGACTATTGCTTTTTATGCTTTTGTGGCATTCCTTTGGGTATAGTCTGTCACTGTCTTCTGTATAAGCCCCACCTTTAGACAGCAGAAGACAACTCTTAAATTCCCTTATGGCCTTCTTTTCTCCAATCTAAACAAACCCCATTCCATCACCCTCTTCTTACACATTATGTGTTCAAGCACCCTACCATCCTTGTGGCTCTCCACTCTTCTCTCTCCAATGGAGAGAGCTGAAAGACCCAAAACTGGACACAATATGCCAGATATGGCTCCTCACATGGCTTCTTCTCTCTCTTAAAGTTGTCCTTCCACAAGGTCTACTTGTTTCTGTCTCCCGGTATTATGTTTTCCTGGGTAAAAGTTGATAGTATAGGCTTGTATTTAGTCAGCTGCAAATCATCATGAAAATGGTAATGATTGTTTGAAAAATCTTACCAGTGATATTAAGATTTATAAGGATGGTAAAATTAAATTACCTTTCAGATTCTGTACATACTGTGGTAAACTAGGTCTAATTTGTGAAGCATTTTTTAAGCTACAGAACATTAAGCTGCAATTCATATTTCCCTGAGATTTGGCTCTGACTACAATAGCAAATATCAGAAACACAATTCACTATAATGTTGATAGCAATAACTAAATTGGGTGGTGCTGCCAAAATGTTACTGCTTTGTTATCCAGTTGTACTGAATGATGTGAGGTAAAATAACAGGAGCCCTGCGTACGCACTAGCTTCTGGTGCTGTTTATGGCTGGTAAAGCTGTGTTACTGAGAAATCATGACTTAAAAAAAAATATGGTTGGATAAGGACATCTTCAATCTGCATTATGAATAAATAGAGAGCTTCTATCTGCCAGAAGGTCAATCTGGCAACTGCCATTAGCACCACATTTTCTTATTAAAACAAATAAATATATATCTTGTCTCCAGGTCATTAAATGAGAAAATGTATCAGAGTCATCCCATGGTTACATTTCACTTCTAGTTAATTCAATTAAAATATTTTCAGTTACATTAAGTATCAGACCATCAGACATCTGAGAACTTCTTGAAGTGACAAGTCCTTAATACCCCTGCAATGATTTGGAAAACCTCATGTGATAGCGCAGTCTCTGTTTTCTAGGTCAGCTGTTCCTTTAGTGAGTACAAATAGCCAGTAGAATAAACATATTTCTCTATCTCTAAGAAAAACCACAAGTCCTCTGACAGCACCTGAGCTATGTGCAAAAGCAGTCATGTAGGCTAAAGATCATCAAAGTTTCTCCAAGCCTCTGTGCCAAAAATAGCAGATGTTTGGTATCTTAAATCAAAGGGTTGCTATAAAAAGATGCTTCTAAGCCTGTGAAGTATCCATGTCATTCGACAGGATGGTTTATTTTTGGCATGAGCGTTGACACAGCCACTTACAATCAAGGCAGATAGAAAGTCACTGAACCGTGAGCTCTAGGAGCAATGCTGCACAAAGAGCACTGTGACTCTCACGTGAGGAAAGCCAGAGAACGTCACTGTCTGTGAGCTGTGTATCTTAGAGAAGAAATTATAAGTATATAACACAGAACTGTGTCATTGTTGGTGTAGTCTTCTAAGATCTGTGTTTCCCAAAACAACTCAAAGGCCCTGCACGTGGTGACCCTTTCTGTAGGCTAAAAGGGCAAGATGCTGCACTGTTTATCAGTCAGCAGCGGCTGTTTAAGTGTCAGAAGACATATTCATTACCCAAGAGGAGACCTGGAAGCCTCTCTGTTATCACAGCCTTTTTTGACCCTCATGCTTGAACTCTGGGACAGTTAGGTTTTTTTGATAGTTGAAGTAGAAAGCTGTGTTTCCAAAAAAAGTTGTCCACTTTTCTGCTCCTCAGTACTATTGTATTTGAGGGCTTTGCAATCTTGCCCTCAAGAAACCCTGCAAATATTTTTCAGGCACCAAACCAAGACACATACAAGCCAATAACCTGCTCAAGGTCACAGAAGAAATCTATGACGGTGCAGGATGTGAAAGCAGGTTTCTTAAGCGTCTGTCCTCTGCAGGACTATCAATGTCTGACAAAGGGTATCCTCTGGTAGAAGAGTTTCTTGCGACAGGCAGGCTGAGTCAATTTATTTTGCTGGACTTCTGGAGTGTAGTTGTACCCAAACGCCACCTTTTGGCCAGCACATGCTGCAAATGGCAAGATGCCATACCGGTGTGCTGGGGAAGAAGACTGAACACTGCAAGAGAGCAGACTGCAGGCTCAGCCAGCAGTTCTTCCTGAGCACTGCTGCTTGCTGTTCTGCCTGGCAAAATGTGCCTTGTAGGAAAGGACTTGTGGTGACCCCCAGTCCCTAATTCGCACAGGTGTAGTACGAGGTAGGATCTAGGCCTTAGTCCTTTTCTTCTTAATTGAAACTAATGAATTATCCAGCTTCAAATTCCAGTTTCTTGCTGAGGCTAAGAAATGGGCAAAACCCAGCTGATATTGTTACAACAAATTCCTGGTATTGCATGTTAGCTGTATATATTCTGCTTTCAGGATACATAGTTGAATATAGTATTTGCCAAGTTTCATGCTTAATTTTATACACATTCTTGGGATCTCAGAGAGATCTGAGTCTTCTCATTAATTTACTGAGGCTATTTTCAGCTTCTGCAGATAGTAATAAGTAACTCTGCTCTTGCTCTTCTTTTTTTAATTTTCATAAGTTTTTTAAAAAGACTCTTTCTTAAAATAAGGCTTTCCCTGCTCCCATGTTTTTCCACTGGATACAGCATTCTGTGTCATTCAGTGCCTCTTTTCAGGATGTATTTGATCTGGCTTTGGCAGCAGAAGTTGAAGAGCCTCCTGTTGATTACACAGACTGCCTGGGGGTCCTGCAAAGATCTTCAGTGGTTGGTCATGTTCAAGTTCCACCTCACTGTTTCTGGTAACAAGCCCACCATGCACAGACACTGTCGACAGGATGGAGGCTAAGGAAAACATCAGAAAAATGTCAAGAAATGAACTGTGTGTGTGACTTCCCTCTTTTCCACAGATTATTAGAAGTAGAGGCACAGCTGTATGATTGAGTCCTGCCTTTCTGCAGGGTTCTGTTTCCATTTACAGCCACACTTCTATTGCTTCTGTTCCTCCAGGTTACATAAAATCCTTTTTAAACATTGAAAACATTTGCATTCAGTCCTTGTGTATATTACTCTGTGCTTGCCTCCAGTCTTGATGTTATCATCTTCAAAATCATGTTAAAAGCTCAGTTTTCTTCCTTACAAAATGATTAAACAGACTAAAATAAATCTTAGTAGTGTGAATACAGCCTAATTCTAGTGCAAATGTGAAGTACCTGTACTGAAGTTAGTGACTTAAATGAATTAAAAATCAATTTACTCAAAGCAAAATTAGACTTTGAATGTGGATGGCCACAAATTTTCTGTTACCGGTTGGTAACAAATCTCCTTCTGCACAAACACTGAAAAAAAATAAGCTTAAACCCAATACCATTAATTTACCCCTGAATTCTTGTAAAATGAAACTCCTGCCAAGTTTCCAGGGAATGTGTTTGATAAGGACTGGGCATCGTTGTGACCTTACTAAATGCTCTTCTAGTGTGGGAATATATCTTACACACTATGCCCAGTAAGAATAGTAACATTGCTAACTTTGTAACAGATAGCTAAAACCAGACTACTTCACACCTTGTGTAAATTATTCCAGTATCTATGTGGATGATGTGCAAAAACTAACATGTGAGACCAAAGGTTTGATTTAAAACTGAAAGGGTATGAGAAAAGAGAGCTCAAATGATGACTTGGGTAATTAAAACTGTCTAATCTGGCTCCTTTCTGATTCTAGAGTTACGCATGAAGGTTTACATTGCGATTCAGCCCATTAATGATGAATAATTGGATAGACAACTGAGGAGCTCACATCACCTTCTTTCCATGGTTTGCTGATGGAAAAATAGCACTTCAGTGGTTAAAATTCGAGTGACATGAGAAGTATAGGTGATATCACTAAACAAAAATACGACAGAAATGCTCTTCCACAGCACACTGAGGTTTAGAGATAGCCCCCCTTCTTCTCTCCCCACTTCCCACTTAAAATAAGTCCATATTTTTAATGGACTGAAACACTGCAGAATCTGATACATAGGTAGAGGCCTGAATGCTGTGTTAAGAAAGACAACAGCATTATTACTTTGTTGACCTCCAGTTTCTAAGGGACTTTTGAAGGTAACCTATTTAATTCTGGTTGAATAAACTCTGCTTTGTAACACATTAAACATGCTTCATAAAACTGCACAGTTAAGCCTAGGTATACTGCTAATTTAACCTATTTTTGAAGAAAACTTTGCAGACTTTCTCTATAGGTGTATTTTATTGTTAGACTGTAATGTTCACTTTCTAACAGGGCTTAGCAATTGTGTGCTAAACTAAAACATATGTTGAAAACATATATTGAAAGAGTACAGTGTGTTTTGGGATTGATTAGCTAGCTAGCACACCAGTTACCACAGTTTAGAGTGAATCTGCTGTCTAAAATAGACTGGGACATCCAATCAATACATTCATTTTTTAAAATGGGGCAAGACTGTGAAGTCTGACAGAATGCACTGGCATGAAAGTGGTCCGTGTTGTTTGTATTTTTGAGTAGTGTTAACACAAAGCTATGTCTTTATTTGATGTTTCAATGAAAACCTGTGATGACTTGGTGATAATAAACTTTGTAATAGATTTACGAATCTTCTTTGTTTAGCCAGATTTTCAGAATGGCTGTTACTGAGTCTGACTTCCAGAAATTCCTGTTCCACGCTTTAGGAGTGGTAAGTCCTTTAAAAATTCAGAATAAACTTTGCCAGTTGTCCTATTTCAAAGCATAAGGCTACTTTGAGTTCACACGACGTAAGAGCTGCGGGAAACTAAATAGATGCAGGTGTTTACATTGTGTTTGCACTGTATGTTCAATGATATATGTATTTTACTTCTATATCTGCATGGCCTTCTGCTATGTTGTTTTTCTTAAATGCCTCTGAAATATTTTCAGTTCCAATATTTATTTGTACTGGAAAATAATTCATTATTTGGCATTCTCAACATGAAAATTTAAGAAATTTGTGATGTTTGCATCAGAAACCAAACTTTCACTGAAAGCTTCTATCCCATGGCTGAATGGATAGACAAATACTGTATTCTGTCACAACTTTGAGAGGAAATTGACATTAAACTGTCAGAATTCAGATATTCTTCTTCTACATTCCTTCATATTTTGTAAAATATATATTCTCTGAAACATCAGAAAAATCTCACTTTTCAGCTAAGTGAACTATCTATCTTGGCTTTTCAGGCTTTTTCCATGCAATTACTGTTTTGCTTTTCTACAAGATAAAGTTAATCAAAATGATTTGGCAAAAAAAAATCAAATGAACTGTAACTACCCTTCATTGCCATGCTGTATCTTTCCAAATTTATCCCAGCTTTTCTGCAAGATGCTCATTTTGCTAACAATGGGATTTTAAAAATACTGCTTTATGCACTCCATGCTCTGCAGATCTAATTTTCAACTAGAGTCTGCAGTGTTCTGGGAATCCTTGCATAATCTGGAATGTGCTATAAATAGAACATGCACTCAAAGGAAAGAAAGCGTGACTTATTTTGTAACTATATGCTTGCCACAGATCCAGCTTTCATCCAAAGTCAAATTGCTCTTGTCAGGGCTGCCAACTTGTCTGTTAGGCAGAGAAGTTTCCTGCAGTGTGCAAGGTGACTTTTCAGACTAAAGGGAGTGGGGGAGGAAGGAGGTTTCCCTCCTTCTGAGTAACTGGTTTCAGCCCTTTTACTAGGCTGTTTATATTTTCAGTTGAAGATACTCACCCACAATGAGATCAGACTGACTGTTCAAGAAGGTCTGTGAGACGCTTGAGTTATGGTCTGTATTGGGTCCCTGTTGGTACCAGCAGATCTACTACTGAAAAGAGCTGAACATTTGCAACACAGAGTAACGAGGATATGAGTGAGAAGTTGTATCTTCATCCCATTCTGTGCTGTTCACAGCTGCTGATCTGACAGAAGAGGTGGTTAGGTCTTCCACAGAAAAGAAGCCATGTGGAGACCACCACAGCCTTCTTAAGACACTAGCTCCTAACAGGAGGTGCAACTTGCAGAAAGGGGACTTCATTCCAGGAAGAGAGAGAGGAGAAGACAGCAATGCAAGAATCAGTGTCTGAGTCCAGATTTCCATCTGGTTGATTGCTTGCTTACTTGTGTGTCAATGTTTGAAGGGCATTCTGGAGGAAGAAGGGGGCTCTTACCCACTTTCTCAAGTCTGTGATCTTACCATGTTTTGTGTCTTCCTTAGGTCTGTTCCTTTGAATCTTCCTGAATCCAGAGGAACAACACGATTTTGCTGTAACTATGGAAAGCTCTGAAATACGTACCTATTTTGCACCTTTCTACTCACTCTGCCTATGAAAACTGATTCCTTCTTCTACTTGTATTCTGTGAATGCTCCTCAGTCAGGTCATCAAATAATTGCAACAACTTCATTCCCAATAAGCTGAAATGAAAAAATCAGTCTTATCCAATTTCCCCAAAACTCCAATATATGAAAAGACCTAATCTTAAACACTGCTGAAGTATTAATAAAATTGGAGGATGATAAGGAGATGGAAAAGCAGAAACTCACTCCCGTATCTTGGATTTCTGAGTGTGTCACTGAAGTGATTGAATTTTGAAACAGAGTAAAAGCAGATGGTGGTACTTTACAGTTTCTGTCATCCTTACTGAATAAGGTAAAATGTTACTTTGTAGCTAAACCACTCCTACAAAGCTGCCACTCTTGATGACTTAAGAAGTAATGGTGAGATCACCACAGCAGAGGGAATCCTCAGGAGCCTGAAATTCACATCGCAGTTCCAGTGCAACCCTCTTCTTTCCTGCCAGGAAAATTTTGTGCGGCTACACAACTTGTCTTAACAATTTCTATTTATAATAGCCCTTTTGGGTTTACTGGCAGTTGGCATTACTGAAAGCAAACTTCACCCTACTTACTGCACCCTGTGCTTGGGTGCACTTGGGCAATGTCCAACTCCAGAGTCAACATAAGTCTGCAAAGCTGCTCAGATGTGAGCCAGACTACAGTGACATTCTGGAATGATGTTACAAGATACTGGTAAACTCTGTAAGTATGTTTGGGAACAGTTTCCAGACACATGGTTCCGACTAGGAAGAATTTTGGTATTTTTCACAGCTTGGTGTTGTTTTGATCATGTGCACAGAGAATCAGCCACCAATTTCAAATGAAATCTCACCTCTAGAAGGAAAAGCTTGCATGTAAAGCACAATTCTAAGCTACTAGGGAAGAGCCACTAGAGTGAAAGATGGAAAAGTTTATCTCTAAATTGAGCATGATTTACAATTTAAAAAAAAAAAAAAGCAGTGAGATACTTGATGACTTTGAAGGTTTGGAAGCCCCAAGAAACATTTGTAGAGCCATTATTAGGACTGTCAGCCCTGTTCTTTAGATCTAGCCTGTTAAAATCAGGAAATCCTAGCGGTCTTGCATTATCCTATTCTACGTAGTCACAAAGTTAGCATAAAATATAACCTCAAATAAACTATGTTATTGGAACTTCTTATTTTTCTTTTCTTACTAATTCTAGTAATTTTCTGCCATTTGCATTTAAAAAAAATAAATTAAATAGATGGGGACTCTAGTATCAGGAACTTTTCTTCTTTTACTTTCAGTAAGTGACTAGGAAGATTACTCTGTTTCTTAGACAGTGGTATCATGCTTTGAATTTGATCCAAAGTAACAAGGAGGAAAAATGTTGACGTGTTTTAATAATGGAATTTGGGGTTCCAGCTGAACTTCGAAAAGAGAATTACCTAAATTGCAGAGGAGCTCTAATGTTTTCACTTCTCTTTGCTGTTCTGAAACCTCATATATGGTAGCACTTTGCACAGCGGGACCTTTCCAGTGAATCTTCTTTGATGAGCTCATGCCTTTTCAAAAGTCTCACAGCCCCTTTGGGAGGCAGAAGAACATTCCCATCATACAAAAAGGGCAGGCTGAGGTACGGAGAAGGGAAATTCCCTGGTGTGCGCAGTAAACCTCAGCTGCCTGGACTTGCATTCTACCTACAAGACATACGCGAAACCAAACTGAAAGGGCTTGTGAGAGCCCCTGGCATACTGCATATTGCATTGACTCACATAAGGAAAAATGATTTCCTGCGAGGGTGAAGAGAAGGAATGTGATATTAATGCGCAGCTTCGGTCATTCAGGGGATTAGTAAAAGTAAGTCATATAACTAAGAAGACGTAAGAACAAAGTCTGTTTGAATTTACAAAAGTAAGATACTAGGTAGGACACAAATGCTAATTGTAAGAGACATTCTTGAGGAGTCCACTAAAAATAGCAGACAACAGGCACTTGTTTGAGACTTGCTAGTGTCAGGCACTATCCATTTTTATATCTAACCGCATATTTTCTAGGGACTTTTGATTTGTTTTCTCACCAATTAGCAAGGAAAGAAAAGAAAAAAAGAACATAAGCTCAATCCAGAAAATCTTCACCAAGCCTTCCCACAGTACGCACTGAACTTTTCCCTTCCATCTGTCTTTTGTCAGTGCCTCTGGAAAAACTACTGACATCAGAAACATCTTACACTCAGGAGGTCACTGTTTCTGGAATCTGTTAGGCAAGATGGTAAAAATGCTCTCTTTGAGGCCAGTGACTTAAATCACTGGATATTCTCAGCCAAGGAAAGAAATAAGGCTCCTGATGTTCTCCCAGATTTGCCTTCTGAGAGGAGGAATCACCTGAAGTGCTTGAATTCCACTAAGCACAGAGAAGTTCTATCACAGCAGGTTCTGTCCATTCAGAATGTAGTCCCCATAATCAAATATCCAATGAATAAATAAGTAAATAAATACATAAAATGGTGAGAACTACTCCCTTAGCTTTTTTCCTGCGCTCTCTGCCCACATCCCTGCTTTTAACTTGTCATCACAGACAGACACTCTGAGGTTACTTCTTTTTTATGTGTATTTAGAACTCCATGCTAAAGCAGATTCTTGCATTCTGATAGTACAGAAGATTTATGCTTACAAGTCATTGGTATAAACATCACTAACTTCTGAAAAGCAGTCCCAGATTTATTCTTGGAAATAACTTTCTCCTACAAGCACATTTCTTTAATGCTGACAGTAATTTTCTTTATACCTTAGCTTCTTATGAAAATGAGATGTACACTATCATATTATTAGCAATTACACATTCTTATGTCCCTGAAGATGTTTTAAAACCCCTGGGATAATTTTAGCCAAATTTGACAAAAAAAAACCCAACCAAAGCCAAACAAGCAAACAAAGTCTAATTCATAATTAAGTTTCAATAAAACTGAAGCCTGTATAGAAGAGAAAATTTGCACTAATGCCATCACTGAGGGAAGCAGAGGTGAACACACTCTGTTTAGCAGAGGCCAGCTAACCAATCTACAGGCAAGTGCTGTCTGAGGATGTTTTAGACATGCAAGGACAGTAACTGCTAATACACTGATGTGTATTTGTAAGCATTTGTGGAGATGAAGAACACAAATTGATAGAAAGCAGGCCTCTCATTATTTCCAGTGCTCAAAGAAGAGCTTGTCTTTGATTAGCAGAGTCTTATGAAGTTTAGAGACCTGAAAAGATGCTGGAATTCTTCCCTAGTGTTGTGCTTTGACTTTTAGCAATTAATTAATATGGTCAAACAATAAAATGAAAAGCAGCTTTTTAAAATTTGACCCCAAAGTTCATCCTTAGTAATTTAGGTTTTACTTCAGCAAGGGACATACATATATCCTGAAGTAAAACTAGCAGTAAACAATTGTTTAAGTACCTTGCTGAATGTTGTGGTTTAAGCTTAGTCGTAAATTAGACAAAGTATGTAGCCTGCTTGTTTTCCCCCCACAACCTGTCCTTCCCCCCACCCCCCCCAGTCCCGGAGGGATGGGGAGGAGAA